>DWQW01008651.1:0-13719 GCA_018249695.1 Heliconius erato demophoon
ATTTTATTAAAAATATATAGTTTGTATTATTCATAATTAACTATGTTATTTATGTGTATTGCCATGCATATTTTATTTTATTTATTTATTTATTTTTAACTTATACTCAAGGTACATACTGTTACACACTATTCGCAAAGGTGACCTAGTGTTAAGACACTCCACTCCCCATTTTCCACCGGACGAACTCAACGCAATACAAGTTTTAGTATTTTCCATTTTACTTCACTAGCAAAGCCACAGTTAAAAGCTAGTCAAATATACATTCAGAATTTAATTTAAAATACGTATGTATTTATGAACATAGGTATGTTAATACATTTTAAAATATATTCTAAATATTTATAATGACAGGTGCACAAACACAGTACACCGTGGAACAGAGTTCAAGCCGGGGTCCCGATCCATGCATAGCAAAGTAGTTATTTAGTGTAGTATATAAAAGGTACTTCAATTACGTTAGTAAGTGAATAAATTTTATATATATATTAGGTAGGTAGTATTTAATATTAAAATGAGAGTTCTATGTTTTATGTTTGTTTTATTTAGATTTTTTTCAGCTTCACAGTGCCCCGCATATGGCATAGTAGGCAGAAGGAGACTAAAGTTACTTACCCATTTTCCATTGAATTTCTCGAGGCATTGCTTGGTGGAAATCATAATAAAAAATAAAAATATAAAAAAAAACCCACAACCAACGCATTACTAATACACCCTTGTTTCCTTGCGCCACCACGTCTCTATTTGAAATAGCAAATAAAAAAATAGTTTATTTTTAAATATATAGTTACAAGTACACTCTAATTTAATTGACATTCTAATTTAGATGACAATAGAAAATTTTATTAGTAAATAAAAAAAAATCTGCTTCACGCTGTATCCCACACACAGCAGGGTAGGCAGAGGGAACCTAGTGTTCAGACACTCCATTCCCTACTTTCGGTCGAATTCTGGAGGCATTGCGTATTGAGTGGCAGAACTCAACACCGCGCTTAACCTCGACTTCGACCAGAGCGAAGAAACGGAAATATAAATTTAAGTAAATATTTCATCTCCTCGAGTGGGGATCGAACCCACAACCAGTCGGTTTTACAGTCACACTTTGTGCCACTGCGCCACAACTGGTCTCTCTTATAATGATAATTGTATCTAATGATTTATTAATATTCTGTTCTTTCCTTTCTGCCCAATGTGAGGTGTGGACCTCATTCTCGTGTATTGTGTATAAGAGCGGGAAAATTATTTAGTTTAAATATAATCCTTTCCCCGACTGGGGAATCGAAACCATAAACCTCGCTCTTACAGACAAACATTCTGTGCCACTGCGCCACAACGACCACAGAGTAGTAAATTAAACTATAAAACATAATTATTTTAAAATAAATATTATTCAAGGTAGCATTTCACTAATCAGTTATTTTAATTAACAATTTATTAATAATATTTTGTCGTTTAAATTCGTAATCTCCTTAAGAAAATAATGTTCCAAAAGATAAATGACGAAATTGGTGTCTGTAATAAAATGTATTCAAATTTTAATTCTAATATCTTCTTGTATTTCGTTTGAATTGTTAAAACATAAATTGATATTCAAAGGGCGGATAGCTTAAGTAAGCATGCATCCTACTTATATAATAAATGTGAAATTATAGTAATAATTCTTGAATAGGTACATTAGAATTTTGTATTTTATTAGCAGCATTATTTCACCCTATAAAAGCAATAATTATGTTATAAGCTCATTGTCAACAGGATATATCTTTCGCACGCTAAGCACTGACTCATGTGAAAAGAGAAGAGAGAAGCGTCTGTCGGAAACATCGATAGCGCTATGTGCTAGAGTTACAGAAAAGAAATAGTCTGCCGCTGCTGTATGAGTAAGAGAAAGGGAACCCAGATGGACTAGCGTTTTACGTAACGAAGCGGCTTACCTTCCCAAAAAAGGAAATGTTAGTTAATTTTCAAAGAGTATATGCAAACGAAGTTGCGGGCTGCAACTAGTTTGAAATAATTAAAGGTAAAATAATCATTTTACCTCTACAAATAACACTCTAAAACTACCTTACTGCCTTGAACAACAAAGTGCACGATATAATACAGATCTTAAATCAGCTAGTACCAAAGATGTTACTTATGCATTTATATTCCACTAGTGTCTGAACGGATCTCACGTTGCGAGGTGTAACGATTTACATATTGAAAATAAGATTACATGTATGCTAATGTATGGGAGGATTCTTGTATGAACGTATGCATGTATGTATGTTTTTTTATGCTAAATGTGATTTATAGCTTCATGCAGATCCGTAGAATTAGGAGAACTTTTGAGATTTTCTTTTTCATTCTTATTTTTCTTTCATAAGTCTCTATTAGAGATGTTTACCTGTTGCCAATTATTTTATATTTATTTATATATTTATTACTTTTACAAGGGGCAATAAAGAATATGTTATATTTTTTTAGCTTCACAATATGTCCCCCTCACCAGATGAGAACTTATTGTTAAGATACTCCGTTCCCATCAAGACTTCCGTTGAGAGGCAAAACTCAACCTGGAATGAGGAAATGGAAATATTTAATCGAACCCATATCCTGTCACGTTTACAGTTCCACATTTGTGCCCATGTCCTGGCTGACTGGTCTCAATTAATTCCCTTTTTTCTCCTATTTTTTTTTATACAATTGAGTGTATAAAATTTTGGTGATGCGTTATAAGACAAAGAAATAGTACCTCAAAAAACGACATATATTCTTATATGTAAATATTTAAAATTTAAAGAATTTCCAATTTTTGTTTTTTGTTTTTGCAAAGCATTGAATATTTATTTATAGTCGGAAAGTGAATGAGCTAGAGTTTGATAGTTTCCTTTTGTGAAATACACGCTAGTTTAAATATGTTGAATAACAGTTCAAAACCGAGAGGATTTCGTCTATTAAGATGAGATCTTTACACAGTTTTTTTCATAGTAACCTGTTTTTTTTGTGATTTTCTGACACAGTATTTTCAAGGCCGGAATCCAACGCCAGAATAGTTCCAATAATCTATATAGACTTTCAGATCGGTATAAATGAAATAATTAATGACATTCATCTGTTTTATTATCAAATGGTTAAATATAGAAACCATCAAGTTAAAATAATTGGCAATTACTACTATGTGTCTATTTTCTAATATAAATTTAAATGACTATAATGCATGCGGTTGACATAGAGTAGTTATTGTTTATTATTTCAAACGGTGAAAAGTATCTAATATTTTATAAGTGGGTAATGATCTCTCTTTTCATTACACTATGGTATATTTTATTGTATAAAATTTTCCCACTTTTGGTTATTACAGTTTTTATCATTCACTCACAGGCATATTCACAGGAAAGTCACTATTTACTAACTTCTATTATACAATTCTTTTTATCTAGAACGTGTTGTTCTCGAATGGTTCAAAAACTTATTGTTAAGACACTCCGCTCTCTATTTTATAGATATTCAAATTGAATGGGAAAGCTTAACACTGCGTGTAATGTAAACAAATATTAGACATATTTCTAAATACCACGGGTATCGGTATGAATAAAATTATTTATAATTTATTGTTTTAAATCTAATTAATTCTATTCAAAATAAAAAAATCTAAAGTTTGTTCAAAATAAACATTGTATTTGAAAATCAAATAATTTACTAGCAATTCACACCTACAGAAACAATATTGACAGAAAGCCATTTTTTTCTGTATAAAGGCGGGCTATACCTGCCAATTTAAGAATATTTCTAAAAAATAATATTTCTAATAAACAGTTAAATTTAACTTTATACTACAATTTTTAAGGTTAAAAAAATGCACAAACAGGTGACTACCGCATTGCAGTGCCCGTCTATCGGGAATACCGCGGTATTAAATCAAACGACTTAACGGCTCTACCTGCCAACTCAATGACCCTACACATTTGTATCAAAAAGAATATCCTGAACTGAATTGAATAGAGTTCAAGACTTTTATAAGAATATATATATTTTTTTGTTTTGTTTTGTATCAAATGATTTTTTTTGTAATTTCAATATAAATAAAGTAAAATCATATAAATAGTTCTATTAAGTTAGTGTTTAGATGCACGAGAACACTACAGAGAAAGAACTATTTCCATTTTCCTGATCTGGTAGACGAAGAGCAGCAGTTGTGTTTCCCAAAACAATATGCAATGTCTCGCAAATTTGACAGAAATTGGGAAACGGAGAGTCTTAACACTAAGCTTCCTCTTCTTCCTGGTACATGCTGAATACCAACTAAAGCAAGAAAAAAAAGAAATCGGTTCACAAATAACTAAAAAATCGCTAGAAATACTTTAAATACACAAAACATCTTTTTTAAAATTTGGTAAAAATAAAAAATAAGGTGTTCTATTAAACTTACTACTTCAATACCTTAAGTGCACCGCTTAAATATAAAAACAAAAAAAAACTTAAAAGCATTTATTCTTTCAGCTATAGCACCACAGGGATTAATTCCAATGCACATCGAATTAAGCGAATAGTTTTGTTTGTGAAAGTCCAGCCGGATATGTATGGGAAAACTGCACTGGCTTCTAATATATAATTTTTAATATCTAGGGTAGGTAGGTAGAATCTAGCTGATAATATGCTTATCGGTTAACCCTTTCTACTATTACAGGCTAACTGTTATAAAGCATCTTCACACTTTTCCATCGCAATAGGGTAAACATACGGAACCTAGTTTTAAGACATTCCATTTCCACAGTTTTCACCCAAGTTCTAAAAATTTGAGTGAAAACTAGAAAAAAGTTTTGAAAAATTGGGTATCTATCTGTCTTTTCTATAGATCTATGAACATAATTTCAATATTGAATATTTACTTTGTAATGTATTTGATTTTTTTAATTCATCCTGTATAGTCGCACGTAGCAGGGTAGGTAAGGGGAACCTCTAGTGTTAAGATACTCCATTCCCCACGCAGGGGGAAGGCGGAACTCAACGCTGCGTTTTGTCTTGATACCAGAGCGAGGAAATCAAAATATTAAATAATTCATTTCCACCAGTCATCGAACCCCCAACCATAGTTTACCAGTTTACTGTTACACACTTTTGATACTGGGTGACAGCCCATATCAAATTAGTTTCGAAAATTCATGAATTTAAAATTCTATATTGTTAAATTCACGATGTATTTATATTAAGATACTTCCGTTCTCCACATTCCACCAAATTCTGAAGGTATTTCATTGGCAGTGTTGAATGGCAGAACTCCACGGTGCGCTATGAATCGTTACCAAAGCGACGAAATTAAAATGTTTCATTTCTTCGAGTGGAAATCGAACTTAAAACCGTTGCGTTTACAGTCGCACACCTGTGCCATTGCATCAAGACGACTACTAAAGTTTCATGTCGATAAATAAAACAATACACTACAGTACTTTCAGTTATTTCGAGTTACTAAAACGAATGTTCGACTAGATGCATAAGTCCTAAGTATCTATGCACCTAAAATACTCTAGTATTATAGTCGTTTCAGAAATTTATAACCCACTTCGAGTAACAAAAATGCTTAAGATGTAAAAAGATTCTATATATTTTCGGTACAAAAGAATTGTTGTTGGGGAGGAGGAAGAAATGCAGAAATGTTGTGAATGTGACAGTACCTACTCCTGATGTCGCTATTGTATAAATAAGCTATATTTTTTTAATTATCTGGATTCGTTTTCACTTTTGTGTGTAAGGGTCGCAGATTTGATTTTTGATTGTGGTAAATTTCAAAGTCGCTTGCTCAATTAAGACAATTAGTTAAAAAAAATAGATTTATAAGTTAGTAGTTAGGTAGTGCTTCACGCTGTATCCCACACACAGCAGGGTAGGCAGAGGGAACCTAGTGTTAAGACACTCCGTTCCCCACTTTCTGCCGAATTCTGGATTTTTTTTTTTATTTAGTTAGGTAGTGAGGCCAGTCGTAGCGCAGCGGCACAAAGTGTGACTGTAAATCGATTGGTTCTGGGTTCGATCCCCACTCGAGGAGATGAAATATTTACTTAAATTTATATTTCTATTTCTTCGCTCTGGTTTCGTGGCAAAGCGTGGCGTTGAGTTCTGCCACTTAACACGCAATGCCTCCAGAATTCGGCAGAAAGTGGGGAACGGAGTGTGTTACACTAGGTTCCCTCTGCCTACCCTGCTGTGTGCGGGATACAGCGTGAAGCTGATTTATTTTATTTATTTATAAGTTAAGTTTATTATTGAAAATATTGAGGTCACTGTGGCGCCGTAGCACTGTGTCTGAAAATAAATGCGAAGTTGTTCAAAGTGGGTGAGATTGTGGATTCGACCCCCACACGGTGAAGGGAACTATTTTCATTTTCTCACTTACGCTACAAAGCACGACGTCGATTTCCGCCAGTCATCATGCAATATCTGGATTAATTATAGATATCCATGGAAAAACTGAGAAGGAGAGTTGGGTACTAATTTAAATTTTCTCTACCCTCCTGCTGCTGCTTATGTGAATAAAGCTAATAAAAAAGTAAACTATAGTGTACATACTATTTCCCGACTGCTAAGGAAGGATTGTGTTTTTCGCGCGTATCTTGTATGTATGTAATATTCTTTATTACCTCGTATCTCCAGAACCGCTGAACGGATTTACATAATTGAGGTATCGTTAGATTCGTATTAGCAGCCCAAGTGTTCTTAGATAGGTGACGTTAATTAAAAACAATCATGGTGGCTGTGGGACGCCATTGGACTTAGTAAAAAAAAAAATTCGTTTCGAATATCACAATATGGGTATCAAATTGAAGACCTCAATTACAGGATTTCAAAAAGGTATATCATGATTATCATTACCATAATGAATCCTAACAAAAAAGTGAAAAATAAAAAAATATTTGTAAAAACAAAAACCTCGACTGCATAAAACTAAAAAGAAAATAAACAAGCCCAATAGTTTATTAGAATTAACAGTCGGGACCTATAAGTAATTCTTTAATCAATAAAATCTTTACCAGGAACCCCGCATAATTTAAAGAGGTCCCGACTGTTAATCCTAATAAACTATTGGGCTTGTTTATTTTCTTTTTAGTTTTATGCAGTCGGGGTTTTTGTTTTTACAAATATTTTTTTTTATCTTATTATTTTGGCCTTCCTCATAAGATAAAAATGAATAAATCAATATATTTTTTTAAATGTGCCTTTATATTATAACACTACGTATATTAAATAGTAGAGCAATATGGAATGGAATAATATTTATTTCCATTTGACCAAGCAGGTGAAAATTGTCTCCATAAAAAAAAATGGTAAATACTAGTTATAAGATGAATTGCAGCCCTTAACTTCTTTTGTGTGGATTATAAAATGTATTCCATCCCAAATCCCATTTTATCCCGTTTCTTTAGAAATTTCAGATTTTTTTCATGGTGCTCTCCGGTACGCCCCAAAGATCCTAACTGTCTTTCAAATTCTTACGTCCAGGAGTATTTAGCTGTGTTTTATTTTTCTATGAACCAAGTGGTTCGTAACGTAAGTAACGAAAAAGTTTTATATAATTAATAATGATTATTGCCATAAGAAGTAACGTTTAGAGTGCGGGTTCGAATTACTAAGGCTAAAATTACTAAGGGGATTAGATAAATTAACATTAGAACTGTTCGAATTCAATTTTTACAGTATATGGAATGAAAATAGAAAAGAAAATGTTAATAACTACATTTTATTACTAACCTTACAGATATCAGCTTCACGCTGTATCGTACGTATATAAAAGAGAAACCAAAGGGAACTTAACGTTAAGACACTCTGTTCCCCACTTTTCATCGAATTCTGTAGGCATTGCATGTTAAGTGTTGGAACTCAACGCGGGATTTTTGCTAAATATTTTTTTTATCAGCTTCACGCTGTATCTCGCACACAGCAGGGTAGGCAGAGGGAACCTAGTGTTAAGACAAGTTGCTATCATAGTTTGATATATCAATCTATTTTTTGAGTATTGCTTGCCAATAACCAATCGAGGTACTTCATTTTCAATCTTTAACGCCGCAAGTATTATATATACCTATATATTTAAAAAATATAAAAAGTCAGTTTAATATGGATGGTGTTTGTTTATAACAAAAAGCTATTTAAATTTAATATAACGTCTCATCTTAAGAAATATTGCAATACAAATTCTAAGTAAAACTAGAATAGCAGCTGTCCGGTCTAGAAATACAGCGTTTTACATTTATCTAGGGAGCCGCGTCACACCATCTATCTTACTTTATGAAACGGTTAAAAAAGAATTATATTTTTATAAAATAGAATTTATATCTCAAGATATTTTCACACAACAAGTGCAAAAAATTGAAATTGAATTATTTCAAAAATATTTAAGTTATTTAAGATTTTTTTTTTGATTTGTCTTGGGACGCTGTAACCACGAGTATAGGATATGGGGCTCTAGATATTTTATATTCTTTTCACATTATATACTAAAACATTATAATATAGGTTGCAAATACAAAATTAAGTGTATTTTTTCACCACTGAACTTAAAATATATAGTAGCAGAGGCACAAGTGTGTGACTGTAAAGCAGCGGTTATAAGGTCGATTCCCATTTGTCATCATTATCATCATCATCGTTACCCATCGATCATCCACTGTTGGATTTAGGCCTATCCCAATTCTCGCCACCACACTCGATCTTCAGCTCTTCGTACCCATCCGTTTTTAGCGAACCTATTAAGGTTTGGTGCGACAAACATGCCCCGCCCATTGCCACTTCAGCTTACCAATTCTTTGAGCTATGTCGGTAACTGGTTCCACTCTGGATTTCCTTATTTCGGATTTTATCCTTTATAGATACACCAAGCATACCCAGCTCCATGGCGCTTCCAGTGACTTGATATATTTGGACGAGGCCGCTCTGATGTCTCCGCTCTGTACGTCATGTCAGAAGGAACACACTGGTCAAATACCTGAGATTTTAGGCAGCGGCAAATCGAAGATTCAAAGAAATTTTCCGTATGCTGCCCCGCTCAATCGTATACTTCTGTCAGCCTCTTCGTCGAAGTTGTTCCTACCTAGTTGCATAGTCTATATACGTGGCCTTGGGTCTACGAATAAATTAAACATGACCTTATTCTTATACAAGTTCATTAACAGACACACCTGTCGGAAACAAACAACAACAATATGCAGGGACTCGGCTGTGATTTGAAGACATCCTCTAAAGCGTTATTAAACAGATTTAGAGATATTACATCTCCCAGTCTTACTCCACGCTATCTGGACGTGCTGAATTTGGACAGTCGTCGAAGCGGCATTATATAAACATTTCAATACCTCGATATATACCGCCAATCGACTTGATATTGCTGCAGACCTAGCCTACGGCGTTGTACCCTCGATTGAGATGGTATTAAAGATCTTATAGTGCTGCTCCAAGATGATACGTTCACAGTTTTTGAGAGTTCTGTGGTAATACCGTCCTCCCCAGTGACCTTGTTGTTCTCGAGTTGCTCAAAAGCCATCAATATTCCGGCAATCTCCATGAAGTGACGAGTTAACTTGGCACGTTTGTCATCCACGCACATATTCCGTATTCTAACCTACAATCCTGAAACTGGTACGGTAACTAAACCTTTGGTGGGCGAGATTGGCTCGCAATTGACTGGTTTTTTAACTTAATACAAAAAAATGAACAAGTTAAAGGTTATCCTGATCGGAAAGTTTAGTATTGAGTTCGATAACGTCTTTAACTGAGGTGAAATTCTGACAGTTATTAAGTTTGGTCACAACTCCGAGTTCAACTTGCTCAAATGTATTTAGAAAGTTAAGGACGTTTAATTGGACGAAAACTTAAAAAGTTAAAATTTGATACAATTTAAAAGTATTGTTCACTTGGGCTAGGGTAGCGCGACAGTGCTAATGAGACGAGACCTAATGTTCAACTCATTTATTATATAGTTAATTTGTTATTTATACACTACAAAACAATAGTGGAAAATAATTTCACCCTTTCATTCGTAGCGAATAAATTTAGGGCGCTGATTTAGTGTGTTTACAAATGTAGTTTATAAACAATATTAATGTGCAATATCCCTACACACATACACACTAATTAACACATTTTTTTAAAAATAATGCTTTTCTGAATAAATTATGTTATAAAATTAAAACTGTGATATTTAGGAAATCTAATTTTGAGTAATTATGAGCACTTACCCCGCTGTGCCCCGTCATGGCACAGCGGGGTAAGTTCTAACTAAAACCGTGACGGATGTGGGTTCAACTGCTATTCCAATAAATATTTGTTTACCTTAACGTAATGTATCCCGTATATAGCAGGGTAGGCAGAGATCATCTGGAGACCTAGTATTAAGATACTCTACTGAAATTCTCGAGACATTGCGTATTGAGTGGCGGAAGTCAACAACGCGCTTTGCCTCGTTACTAAAGCGAGTGAAATGAAAATATTAAAGCCTGTTTTTTAATCTATTTCAAGATCTTTGGATAGAAATTTTATAAAAATCTTTTATCAAAGACTCTTACAGAAATTGTAGTAAATACTAAGATAATCATGTAAGTAGTTGTTAATTGGCTTGGATTGTATCCAAGACGTGTGGGTGCATATTCTACTAAGTTGCAATTTTTGATGGTATTAAAATATACCTTCCTTCAATTTATCTTATAAGTTAGCTATTTAGTTTTTATACGATTTTTTTAATTTAATTGTAAATAATGTGAGAAAATACATCTTTACGCTTTAGTCCATAAATATCGGGCTAGACGGGAAGAATCTAATATCAAGTGTCACTTTTTTTTTTAAGTGTTTTTTGATTACCACCAGATTTTGAGATATTGCGTGTGAATTCTCTCCGCTTTCTTATCAGAGTGAGAATTGAAAATTATTCAACCCCTTTTCAGCAAGAGTCGAGCATAGAATCATCACGTTTACTTTTTTCTGTTCGTCCGTCCATCCGTCTGTCCCTGTCCGTCTGTCTATCCCTGTCCGTCCGCCCGTCCGCCCAAATTTAGTATAAGTAAATTAAATTAAACCAACGTATAGCGCTAGCTGCTCATTTAAAACCAATTTATACAAATATGTAGTATATTCAAAAAAAGTTAAACAACTTTTTTTCAAGGTTTTTTATATCTAATCAATCCAGTCACGTTTTGGGCCTATAATTATTTATGTTATAATATCGCTGTACTTCCTTCTCATTAAGAAATTTCCATTTCTTTTTTCCTTCCGCCGAATTCTTAGGGCATTACTGTTGAGCGATGGAAATCAACGCCGTGCTTTGCTTCTTTACAAGAGAAAAGAAAATGAAAATATTGAATATTGAATTTCCTCGAGTGGGAATCAAACCGACAACCTGTCTTATTTTCAGTCACGCGCTTGTACCTCTATGTCTCAACTGGCCTCTATAGAATATAGAATTAATTACATTTATACTTAATAGGCACATAAGCACCAAACGACCCGTTGAAGATTAATTACTTAACAATTAAAGCTAGTTAGTTCAAAGTTGCAGAAGTCATGACTCGAAAAGTATAATTAAACTCTTTTGTTCCTAAAAACTTTGTTAATTTAATGACTGATGGTAATATTACGGGTTCAGATGAAATAAAAATTAAGCGAGCCCAATTCTGGTATTTATTTTACATACCTGGGTAATAAAGTGTCTTAACTCTAGTTTCCCTCATGTCCTCCCTATGTACGTGATACAGTGTGATGCTCAAAAAAATATATGTTGAAACACCTAATGGAAGCTAGGTTCAGCTATCTTTGTATAATATACAATACATAATCATAATGTGTATTAGGATAACCAGTAATATTTATTAATGCATAAATATTACTGGTTATCAGGTAAAATATATAATTTAATATTTTTAAATAATAATTACAGTAGAAACTCGATTAACCGGACTAATTGTTGTTGGTAGGCATTCGGGTAATCGAAAATCCGGATAATCAAAAGTATGGAAAACGGGTAATCGGGTATTTAGAATATGTAAGTATGCACATACGTAGTGATATAAATTTAATTAAAACAACTAATACATAAAGTGAAAATCAATGTTTATTAAGATATCTTAAGATGTACGACTATGGGACCCGACGCGGGCGGGGTGATGCCAGATTCAACACGTTCATGCTTGCATTGATACGACATGTAGGTACATTTAATACAGTTGGTCTGTAGTCCGGATAATCGCGAATCCGTATAACTGAGGGCCGGATAATAGAGTTTCTACTGTAACTTAATTCTCATTAGATATCCGATCTGGAGATCCTGAAAATTGAGGGTCCCTTCGTGGCGGAGGGGCACAGGTGTGTGACGGTTGCGGACGAAAGGGAAGAACGGAGTATCTCTACACTAGGTTCCCATGTTCTCTTTTACCTACCCTGCTATATACAGAATATTGCGTGAATCTAAATAAATTGAGTGGTGCATGGGGAGCGGATTGCTTTAACATTCATTAGGTTCCGTCTGCCTATCCTGCTATGCAGGATTAAGCGTGAAACTATACTTTTGAAAAATATAAAAAAATATTCGAATAATGAGGCCGTCGTGGCCCAGGGGCACAAGGGTGTGACTGTAAGGCGACGGTTGTGGGTTCGATCCCCACTCGAGGAAACGAAATATTTATTTAAATTTATATTTCCAATTCTTCCGCCACTCAACACGCAATACCTCCCCAATTCGGCGAAAAGTGGGGAACGGAGTGTCTTAACACTAGGTTCCCTCTGCCTACTCTGCTGTGTGCGATATACATGAGTGTGTGCGATATGAAGCTGATTTATTTGATTTATCTGCTCGAATAATTTAATTAATTAGATTGTGAGCTTCTATATGCCTACCCAACCACGATGGTAGATTGCTACAATTTATACGATGTGAATCAGACAAAAAATACAATCGCTAGTTATCATTATTTCACAAATTTCTATAATATCGTGAATTTTTCATTAAAGTCTATTTTTCTCAAAAGCGTTGTCAAAGTCCAAATGAAAATTACAAAGACATTCTTCCGTTATTCGGACAAGTAATGAATATTGTATGAGGGGAAATCGCCAAGTAGGAGAAATGTTTATTTTTCATCTTTTTGGTGTTCCGTAGTAAAATTGATAAAGGTAATTTTTTGTTGAGAATCTTATTATCTTCTTGTTTTTTCCGCTTTGTGGTAGGTTTGATGGATATTAATATTCAATTGGATTCAGTTCAATTAAATTGTCTCGAGTTTTTGGGAATTTATTTTGGTAATTCCATGCCAATTTTAACGTCAAGTGAATAAAGAAGGATATAAAATATGAAAAAATATTATCAAAACCGATTATTAATGTGTTTTACTTTGATCTTGAATAAATTATAGGTAACAGAAAACAATAATTTCTTTAAAATACATAATTCTTATAATAAGACAAATACAAAATGAAAAATATTTAATTAAATATTTTTTTGTCACTGAATATGGGAGGCCGGTCGTGGCGCAGCGGCACGAGGTGTGACTGCAAAACCGACTGGTTGTGGGTTCGAATCCCACTCGAGGAGATGAAATATTTACTTAAATTTATATTTCCATTTCTTCGCTCTGGCGCGCGCGTTGAGTTCTGCCACTCAACACGCAATGCCTCCAGAATTCGGCAGAAAGTGGGGAACGGAGTGTCTTAACACACTAGGTTCCCTCTGCCTACCCTGCTGTGTGCGGGATACAGCGTGAAGCTAAT
>DWQW01008652.1:0-13716 GCA_018249695.1 Heliconius erato demophoon
ATGGTAGAAACGTGAAATTTGGGCAGATGTTTATTTTCATATTCTGGACATCCACTAAGAAGGGATTTTGAAAAATTTTAACCCTAAAGGGATGAAATACGGGTTGAAAGTTTGTATGGAAAAAAAATTTTATCTGTACCGATTTTTATAAAATTTGAAATTCAGACTCTTAAAAATGTTTCATTGAACACGTGTTTAATGGTTTTTAAGAATTCACCCCCTAAGGGTTCAAATAAGGGAATGAAAGTTTATATTGAAAAATCTTTAAATTCCACCGATTTTTATAAAAAATTAAATTCAGACTGTTAAAAATATTTTATAGAACACGTGTTTCGTGGTTTTTTTTAGAATTCACTCCTAATAAGCGGGCGAAGCCGCGCGCGCCCTCTAGTTTTTTATAAAAATCGGTGGCAATTTGAAGATTTTTCCATATAAACTTTCAATTCCTTATTTGAACCCTTAGGGGGTGAATTCTTAAAATCCATGAAACACGTGTTCAATGAAATATTTTTAAATTTCCATACAAACTTTCAACCCCTATTTCATCCCTTTAGGGTTAAAATTTTTCAAATTCCCTTTTTAGTGGATGTCCAGAATATGAAAATAAACATCTGCCCAAATTTCACGTTTCTACCATCGGCGGTTACGGCTCTGCGTGCGTCTTACCTCAGTCAGTCAGCACAAGTCCTTTTATATATATAGATGACATCTAGAAAATAGAAAAACATTTTAATATATAGAATCCACTAGCACAAACGACTAACTGCACATTTAAAATTACTGAAACTTGTACAACCAAATTCATTAATTCATTCATTTTGACGTAAATAAAAATTTATTTGTGAATTTTATGACAATAACTCTTGAAAGTCATGATGATAACATTTTTTTTTATATTTTTATTATGAGATTAACTAAAACTCACATAACGAATAAAAAAATGGATAAGAAAATCCCTTTGCAAACATAGAAAAAGAATGTAATTAATAATTAATACTGATTGTGTTTTAGAAGTATAATTCTTTAATGTTTATAATTCTTTAAAGTTTATTTAATGTAAGTGTGTAATGTGTTTAAGTGTGATTTTTTAATGTTTATTTGATGATGAAATGAAGGAACCTAGTGTAAAGACACTCCGTTCCTCACTTTCCGCCAAATTCTAGGCGTAACTCAACACCGCGCTTTGTCTCGACACCAGAGCGAATAAATGAAAATATAAATTTAAATAAATCTTTCATTTCATGTCGCGTTTACAGTCACACTGTGCCCCCACGACAGGACTGGCCTCAATTATTGCAGCTTTAATATTAATTATATAAAATAATTATAATAAGAATTTAACGGCCATCATCACAAATGTTTTAAATTTTGTTTCAGGATGATTGTTCCGGATACTACAAGAAATGCCTTCTGGGTTTACTCGGTCTTTATTAGGCTGAAAAGAGAAAGGGAAACACAAAATATATTTGAATCTATCGTTGTTTTTGCCACCGTCAATCTCTTTAAGATCTTTATTTACACTTCTAATAGCTTTTTTATTTGAAACTATTTTTCATACAATTTTTTAATTAAATTAGATTTACTTGTCATTTTACTTTCTTTGGAAAGATAAATTAATTTGTAAGAACATTATAATAGTATTTTTAGATTTTAGTTTGCTCAGTTAGCACTTTTGATTATGTGTTTTTTTTTATATATTTATATGTATTTCTTTCAATTGATAAAGTATTGCAGATGTTGTATAAATTATTTTTTAAACATATAATATTTTTTTTTACTATAGTAACTATGTCAAGTACTAAACTTTTTATTATCTGTGCTATATTGGCTGCCAGTCCAAATTTACAAATGAAAAGAATAATTAAACATTCGGTATAAAGTATTTATTAAAAATATATAATAAAAGATAAATTGTGGGATAGATCAGGAACATAACATTGTTATGTTATGTTACTGAGAAAACAGTAAAACTGAAAACACAATATATAATATATAGAAAATACGAATTGTTATATTGTTCAATACAATTAGATTGTTGCTTAAAGTGTCTTTAGACTCGTATAAACGTTTAGCTTTTTGCATTAAAAGTAAGATGTTTACAAATTATAATTACAGTATAGGATAAATAATAAATTGATATATTATAATATACAATAATACATATATTATCTGCTTTTCTTTCGCAGTTTTCCTTTTTAACTTAATGTGAATCTCTTATATACTTGAGGCCATGGAGCAAGCATACAAGCACCAATATACTAAATTTAGAGTTGGATGTTGGATTTTATGTAAATGACTTCAGATATATGTCACCAATATAATAAAGTACAATTTTTAAACCATTTTTGATGTTACTTGTTACTCACGATTTTTAGCACTATATATATTATACAAATTAAGTACTAAACATATTGAATGAAAATGTAGCAAAAAAAACTTATAGGACATTTTTGAACTCTATACATTCAAGGTGAAAGAAGACAATTTATGAGAACGAAGAACAAAAAATGTATGGAGTGAATGACACTAAAATCTTCACTTTTAAAAAATCTGCGTATTTATGAAACAACATGTTTAATTTACAATATATTTCATTTGTAATGTCTTATAAAATTTTACACTAAAAAACTATTAGTTAGTTTTTTTTATATGAAAATATATTGTTATACTGCTTTTGCTTTAATGTAAACTGATATATTATATAATAACTATATTGTAATATGAATAATTATTGCCCCAATAATTAAGGAGTAATTCTTCTATAAGATATGCATAAAAAAAGTTAGCCTAAAGAACAGACTGTGTGTTGAAGACTTTAAAAAAATACTTTAAAAATTGTGCATTATTTACATATTTTTTTAGAATACAGATCTATTATTATATTATGGTGATTGTATGTTATGTTTATGTGACATGTTTTATATAGTGATAATTCTCTTCATAGTACATATATGCAAAAATGTTTTTTTTGTTTGGTAAATATCGTTATTTCGAATGATTGATGTTTTTTCTTAAATGAATTAATTCGAATAATTTTATTACTCTCTGTAATGGTATTCTTACAAGAAAGACTTCTAAAGTCAATAATATTTGAATGTTGATTTTTACTTTCAATTTTATACAAATCGTTAAAATTACTGTAAATCACAAGTTATAATAGATTTAAATGCATATAGGTTATATCATATATTTTATATTTATTAAAATAATATTAAGCTTGCGGCTATTTTATTTCATTTTTTACAATAATATTTAATTTTTTTGTTTATTTACTTTGTTTTCATATTTCTTTTGGAAGTAATACTGCCGTAATTGAATCTCTGCAATCTATAATAATAAAATCTGTGTATTATATGTCACATAAGTAAGTGCTAGGTGCTTTTTTTAAAAAAAAATCGCAAAAATTGATAATTTTGTAATACCATATACGTGTTATTATATTTCAGTTGTAATCTAATTATATTTGTACAAAAGTTACAGAAATTATTACAAAAATATGTTTTATTTAAATTTCCAACTATCGATCTGAATGGATATTGATTTATTTGCTTCTATATAATTATTTACACAAATTCAACTTTGTCCTTATTCATATAAGTGCCTATGGAAACTTCAATAGACTTAAAAGAAAGCATTTTATAATTACAATAAATATATTTGTTAAGTACAAAGTACATTTTTCACAATTTACAACCATTTATTTAATTATTCATCTCTTTAAACTATTCATCTTATATTATATAAGATTATAAAATATTTAATATATATAAAAGGCTAAATCACCTGTATACGCTTTAAATATATACCCGACAGTGCTAATTGCGGCCAACATTTTTTTATATAAGTTACATTTCTTTATGAATAAATTTTATTATTAATCAACAAAGCCTTTTATTTCCTTCTAGTTCAAAAAATAATAAAATGTTTTTGTTTAATAGATTTTTGAGTAGACGGAGAAAACCAAATGACTGCACTCTGTTC
The DNA here is from genome assembly GCA_018249695.1 of Heliconius erato demophoon. Classification (NCBI taxonomy): domain Eukaryota; kingdom Metazoa; phylum Arthropoda; class Insecta; order Lepidoptera; family Nymphalidae; genus Heliconius; species Heliconius erato. The sequence continues at coordinate 3,982 of DWQW01008652.1, forward strand.
CATTTTTTTTTTTCAATTTAAAGATTAAGGTCTCCGTTTTTTCGGCATTTTCAGGCTCTTATAACTTTAAACAATTTTAAATATACTATTAAACGTTGCACTTAAACTTGCAAATTTTATTGTCATCAAAGTGGGTATTTTGTCAGTGTGTAATTCTATTTCGGGTTGTCCCTCTATTAAGGATATAACCAGAAATGAAGTTTTCCGTTTTGTTTAGTAGGTACTATCTGTAGATGCTAGGTGCAAAATTTCATAATTCTAGGACAAACGAAATTACTCTATTATTTTTGATTATCTTTATGGTGTCGATATACGCGTTTTTTGCTATTTAAATGGTCATATCTTTTTTAAGTTAATATAGAAATGCATTTTTTTGGGAATCAAGGGATCATAGATCTAAGTATATAGCTTGAATATCAACTCGATACATTCAAGCGTTCCTGAGATAAAGACTCTTGATAGAGAGACAGACAGACATTAAAGCTCTTAAATTACAAACTATAAAAGCTCAAATATTCAAGTCTCATTATATGAAGCTCTGCCAGTTTATTTCTTTGATTACCCAATAAGGATTGGAATTACGAAATTATATACTATAAATCAGGGGTTCCCAACCTTTTCTTGATCAAGGACCACTTTTATAACATTCTTGGTAGCAGGGACCACTATGCATGTAGGTATATTAAAAATTAACTGTGATAATTAAACAGAACCTTCGCCTCACCATCCCCAGTCATAAAATTAAAATTGTTCGCGGACCACTTTTAGGCTTCTGCGGACCACTGGTGGTCCGCGGACCACCGGTTGGGAACCACTGCTATAAATAAACTTATATACTATAAATAAACTTATATTGAACTATATATTTGACGTACATTTTCGCTACTATAGCTCTTATACGGCATTTTGTGCTTTGCATATTCTTGAAAAAAAAAAATCTTTAATTTTTCTTAACTTATAACAAAACTAAGACGACCAATATCAATACATACAGAGGGGCCAATGTATTGATTTTACGCAGACTTATTTCTCACGAACTTGGACAAAATAATGAAATGCAGAGGATCTTGTTTCGTGTTACTGATTTTGGTAACTTCCGTACTTCTGTTTTTTCGGTCATTTTGAAATTATGTAAAGTAACCATAAACTACCATGTACATCAGAAAAAATACACAAACAAATTTAAATAAAACGACAAAGTTTCATTGTTAGTACCAGTACGAATTTAGCTTTATCATATGAATTCAGCTTACCTTTAAAATAGTACGAATTTAAATGAACAAAATTTATACCGAATTTCGATAACTAGAAACTTTAATAAATATATTAACTGTTTTTCAGCTTTAAATTCAAATGATCTCAATCATCATATAAATATAAATTTAATAAAAAGTATCTGGGATCTCCTTAATTTGATAGTAACAAGTACTACTCTTGATAAATAAAATTATTGCTATTTCGTGAATGGATTTATTGCAATTTTAAAAGAATTTTATGCTTCCATTTATTTTTTTTCAAGTTAATGTTTTTTATAGAGTACATAAAAGCATATATTCAAAGGTCCTACGGTGTTAAGCAACACACGGTACACTGCAGTTCGTAATCAACTCTGCGTTTCAAATACGCTCAAATTTGTCAATAAAACATTGTTACATAATTTTTTAGACAGTTGAAATTACAAAGATTTTTTACAAATATATAGTTTACATAAATTACATTTAAATTTTTTATTTTTTTTTGCCAGAACCAGAGCTAACGTTATAACGGATCAGGGGCTACTTATATAAAAGATTTCAAATTGTAAAAATAAATATATATTTTTTATTATCTGTAACACAACACTTTGTTATAAGATTAACATAATGGCGGTAAGTTTCATTTACAAATTAATAGAGGAGTGATGGATCGTATTCGCGAGACAATAAAAATGACCGTCCAAATATCCTTGATGAATGAGGTATCAGATATGCAGGCGCTATCACTCCTGAGTTGACGTTTTTACTTAATAAATTTATATTTTGTGTTAGCTTGTTATCGTTGTAGTGTTTTGTTTCAGTGATTTTATATTATAGTATGATAGCTTCACGCTGTATCCTTCACACAGTAGGGGAGGCAGAGGGAACCTAGTATTAAGACACACCGTTCCCCACTTTTCATCGAGCTCTGGAGGCATTGTGTGTTAAGTGGCGGAACTCAACGCCGCGAAGTGGTGAAATTCAATTTCGGAATTAAATTTTTTATATATATACATAAAAATAATTAATTTTGATTTATTTAATAATTATTTTTGAGGCCAGTCGCGACGCAGAGGCAAAGTGTGACTGTAAAACCGACTGGTTGTGGGTTCGATCCCCACTCGAGGAGATGAAATAGTTATTTAAATTTATATTTCCAGTTCTTCGCTCTGGTCTCGAGGCAAAGCGCGGCGTTGAGTTCTGCCACTCAACACGCAATGCCTCTAGAATTCGGCAGAAAGTGGGGAACGGAGTATCTTAACAATAGGTTACCCTGCTGCGTGCGGGAAACAGCGTGAAACTGATAAAAATATATATATTTTTATAACCAGAGAAAACAGGAACTCAAATGGTATCTATTAATAGGTTAGTTATGAATGTACAGAGTGCGTCATCCAACAAATTACAGATAGATTGCAGATCAAAGTCACGACTCCAGGGTACGCTTTTAAGTCATTAGTATTCCGTTTCTAGGTATATCGAGGGAGTAACAATTCTACTAGGACATAGCAGTATTGACACATTCATAATATTTGGAGAAACATATTCTTATAATTATCCTTGCTTCTTGTTCTAACGTGAATGTGAGAAATAGTGCTTAGTTCATTGTTTTGCTATAAAAAGTAATCTTAAATATAAAACTGAATTGTAAACTATAGATATTTCCGATACATCGGTGTAATAAATTACCTATCTACTTTTTGTATGAAAAATTAGCTTGAAAATTACTATGTAAATACATTATGATTTAAACAGAAGTAGGTTAGTTCATATTCATAACCCGTTATTGGAATTTTACATTTTTACAAAATTAATGGAAATCTCAATCTACCAAGTAATGATTTGTCTTAAAAACTTCCTATTAACACACCACAAGAGCTTATAGAAGCCACTATCTCCAAAATGGTGAGCATTAACGTTAATTCTACTTTCACGAACTAATACTGAACGAAAAAATACTGAACAAATTTAGATGAAACTTTACCGTAATTTAGTTCAACACCAGATAGATAACATAAAGGCTATAAAATTAGAGTTATTATGTATAAAATTACATTAATAATAGCTATTCCAAAGTGGCTTCGCCCGCTTAATTTTATATATATTATAGCCAAAATATTGATATTTGTACAGTAGTTTTTGCGTGAAATTGGAATAAACATCTATAGTCACAAACTTTAAAATTTATAATCTTAGTGTAAAGAAATCAAATACCTCGAGGCTTTTACATAACTTATATTTGTTCCAGAGCAAAATAATATTAAGCTTGTACAATGTCTATCTTAAATTCTAATACAATATGTTATTCTAGAGGACATCTTTCTTCTTTCGCTCCAAATCTAAAAAGCGTATCTCGAATTTTCCGACCACATAAAGCGTCATTTTAGAAGTGTCCTCTGCTGGCAGTTCTATAAACTAATATTCAAAAATATCTTTTAATTAAACAAAGAGGTTGATTTACATCTTTTATAATAAATTATTGCGAATATCAAAACTATAAATATAAAATAATTACAGTAGGATGATGATCAATAGTCGGAGTTCCAGTATTAAGGTATACAAAAACTATTTATCGAATGCTTAATGAGAGAATAACATAAATACTATTGCTGTAATAATGAATGAAACACGTGAAACAAACATTTCATAACCTGTACAGTGAAATTTAGAAATTATTTCAAATACTCCCATAATTTGGGCCTCAAATGAGATTTCAGTGATTGAAAATGTTTAAAGTATTTATATGATTTTACGAAGCTGCATTTCTCTTTATCGCTATCTGGAATGAGAACGAGGCACGAGGCCAATTAGATATACATTTTAAATAAAACTCTTACACAGAATAAATAAATGTGAATATTTAAATATTAACCATTTTATTTATTTATTTATTTGCGTTAATCTGTGGTCACGGGTTTAAAAAGGTAAAATTGCTTTGTTAATTGTCGTTATTTACGATAAAAGTTCAACGAATTTTGATATAATTGTTATATAATTAAAAAGTATATTAGACAGAATGGAAGTGTCAGCACTCCTTTTAAGGGCAGCATATAGGGTAAAATATTTTAAATCCATACCTAAAAAAAATTATCAAGATACCTCAACTCACTTTTTCATTATTGAGATTTTTTAAATAAACATATATAAGGCTTTTATAGAGTAGTTTAAACTCTAGTTTCATTTAAAGTGGTGCACTTCCATCCTGTATATCTAATTATTGAGAAAGTCCATGTAGCAATTATTTTGTGGATACTAACACTTTTTTAAATGAAATCATGTTCCTTTAATATTTTTAAAGGCCAGAAAAAAAACATCAGCAAAATATGTCATAAAACTGTGTCGATAAAAACATTTTGAAATGAACATAGTAATTTATTTTCGTGTTTTTTCAACAAAAACTCTATAAAACGACATCGAGTGAAATAAATGACTCGAGACTAATGAGCTAAAATACACGGGCTATTGTGTTCATCACTTTGGACTCTATTCTATATATAAAAATATTTTTATGATATAGTTGAGTTGTGTCTGATAAATGATGATTTCGTATTTGAATTATTTTCGAAAGAAAAGTTTAGGAGGAAATTAGACAAGACAACACAACGACAACAGTATAATAAGTACCTACTGTGTAAAAAATACACAACCGATCTCTTATCCGTTTTATGTCATATAGTAGAGAATACAAATCAATTTTCGAAATTATAAAGATCTTATAATAAAACACGTTACTCGTATACTCATAGTTTTAAAAAAAAATTCTCTCTATTTTTTTCTGATAATAATTTGCTTAATAGCCTGTTAGCAGATTTACACTGTACAGCTTTACACTCGATATGTTAAAATCTATCGAAAGATGAACATTTTTACATTGGCATTATAAACGGTCGTGAGAAACCGTGATATCGATACCTGTATACCTTCCTTGAGATATGCCCAATTTTCCGCTACATGAGAAAACCGATGGGGTAATTCAAGAGCCCACTAACCCTTTTTCTGTGCCTTTTTATTTAAACTTATCCTGAGACCTGTTTTGAATTTATCAAGATTATATTGAAAATATGCTGTGTATTTTAGAAGTTACTGGTTATTCTTTCTATTTTGTGTTTGTTTTTATTAAATATGATAGATAATAGTGCGGTTGGGCAGCTTGTGATTGCAAACAGTTGCTGTGAATTCGAACTCTACTAAGAGGAATAATATAAAATAGACAAATAAAAGACTGAAAACCTTCACTCTGTGTCCCACACATGGTAGGTTGAGGGAACCTGGGAACCTAGTGTTATGACACTCCGTTCTCCGACATTTTCATTACCCACTTTACGCCAAATTCTGGAGTCATTGCGCGTTGAGTGGCGGAACTGAACGCTGCGCTTTGCATCGTTACAACAGTGGAAATCGAAATCACCTCCGTTTACTAAAATATACGTATGCATATATCATATACTTTTTCCGCTCTAATAAGACACACCGCAAATCTGAGCCACTGAACGAGCAATATCTTCAATTCGGATGGAAAGCGGAGACTGGAATGTCTTTATACTAGATTTTCTCTATCTACCCCGCTATGCAAGGTATGTTCCGACATACGACGTAGCGTATATACATTATACCTCTAAATGTGTGGAAAATGTAAAACGAGAGGTTGGCTGTTATTATTTATTTTCCTCATACCTGTCTTACAGAAAATCAGTAAAAAAATAGGCTCAGATGCGAGTAAGGCGATATTTAATTTAAAAATAATTTTGTTTCTCAAGTTTGGTTATTCCAAAGTACGGCATTGACTTGCGTTACTCAACACATATCTATATTTAGACAGCAAGTAAAGAAAAAAAAATGAGTAAAAAAAAAACAAAAATAACACTTAATAAAACTGTTATTTTTCAAGTTAATATTACTTTTGTTTCTATAACAACGTTCTGTTAAGTCATTAGTTATTTCTACAAGGCCCATCATTAGTTGGCTGTACCAATAATTTATATGTATCAAATTTCTCATCTAATCAGTCGCTGTCAGAACTGATAATAACGTGAGTCTACAATAAAACCGCAACGTTCAGACAATCTTATTTATTGCTTATAGAGATCATTAGACTACATCTTCATAAATCATATCAATACATACATATGTATGTATGTATGTATGCATGTATGTATGCATGTATGTATGCATGTGTGTATTTATGTGTATGTATGTACCAGCTTATATTTACAACTTTATTGAGACGTACCAGTGACTTATTTAAGTGAATTTATTTAAGCATATTCACAGCTTCATGCTTTATCTCGCATAGCAGATCATGAGAGATGATGAGAAATTGGTGTTTTAGCAAGAAATAGTGCAGTTAAAAATATTTATTAAGTGATCTAGTAATCTCTGTGACAATTAATAATTGGCAATAAGAAAATGTTCTTTGCTTCGAAGATGGCTTTCATTTAGTAGTAGCGTAAGTAATTTAGTAGTTTCAATGCTCTTAGCATTGAGTAAAAGTATATCAAATCTTTTTAGCTTTATGCTTTGTCTACATCCAGAAGTGGTCGTCCTGGGCGTATCTAGAGATATTTTCTAAGGAAGGCATATTAAAGACTAGAGGCCAGTCGTGGCGCAGAGGCACAAAGTGTGATTGTAAAATCGACTGGTTGTTGTTTGTTAATCGATTGTAAAATCGACTGGTTGTTCGATCTCCACTCGAGGAAGTGAAATATTTATTTACTTTTATATTTGCATTTCTCCGCTCTGGTGTCGAGGCAAAGCGCGGCGCTGATTTCCGCCACTCAACACGCAATGCCTCCAGAACTCGGTGGAAAGTGGGGAATCGAGTGTCTTAACACTAGGTTCCCTCTGCCTAACCTGCTGTGTGCGAGATACAGCGTGAAGCTTTATATTCGGTTATGGCATTTATGCTGAAAAAAAAACCACAGTTTTTATTCTTTACATAGCATGTATAAGTAAAATGAATATTTAAATTTATTAAACAGCTTAACTGTAATAAATAATAAGCAACAATACAGCGTTCCCAATAATTATTCGTTAATTAAGAGTTAAAAGTAGACGCACATGTAACACGGTTTCCAATTATTAAATATTAAATTTATATTATATTGCGCGTCGTTAACTCTGCATATGTTGGCGATAATTTTCGATTCACCAATTATAAGATTTAACATAGCACATTGTAATCAAATTATATGTAAGTATTATATTTAATTTTAAACTTTTAATTAAATTATATTTTGTGGATATATGCAGCTTTACATTTCTCTTGCATACTGAGGTAGGCAGAGACAACTTAGTGTTAAAACACTCTGTTTTTCGCTCATGCTCCAGGATATTGCCCGTTGGAACCGTATGCTGTGCTTTGTAAGGGCAAGGAAATATCAATTTTTTTGAGACTAGCAATCCAATCTTTAACTATAGCGTTTACTAGCAGATACTGTACCACTGTATGGCATAAAAAATCACATTGTAAATCCTTTTTTTATGTAATTTACTTTATTTTATTATTTATTTTATTTTATGTAATTTATTTTACTGAGGCCAGTCGTGGCGCAGCGGGACGAGGTGTAACTGTAAAAACCGACTGGTTGTGGGTTCGATCCCCACTCGAGGAGATGAAATATTTACTTAAATTTATATTTCCATTTCTTCGCTCTGGTGTCAAGGTTAAGCGCGGCGTTGAGTTCTGCCACTCAACAATGCCTCCAGAATTCGGCAGAAAGTGGGGAACGGAGTGTCTTAACACTAGGTTCCCTCTGCCTAACTTGCTGTGTGCGGGATACAGCGTGTGCTGATTTATTTATTTATTTTTACTTTATTTTATATACACCACCAAGATGAAAATACACTTTCTTTTGTTATGTTCGTTTAAATACTTAAACCGTTGCCAATAAAGCACTTTGTGGGCAATACATATCTATAAAACAGACTGTTACAACGGAAACAAGAGTTCTCTTTTATTTAACATAAATCAAAAATTATTTCTTGTGTAATTTACAGCGGACTCTAAAAGCTTTGAAGGAAGTATTGTAATCTTTAAGGATATTATAGGGACCACAATAGCATATTGAATATTAATAGAGACCACAATAGCATATCTTGGTATTCGTAGTTTTTATATCTATATGCTTATAGGCCTATAGGCTTAGTGATGATTAGTGATGTATCTGGTAAAGCTTTTGAAGGTTTTAAGTTCAAACATGGGATATCTCATGTTTCATTGATGAAAGTTAAAGTCATATTAATAATTAGAGATTATTATGTTGAGTAATAATTTTAAAAACTTAAAAAAATATTCCATAATGTTTTAATTTTACTCTTCGATTATCTAAAAATAGATTTTGTTCCGTTGTTATACAAAATATAAAATATGAAATTTTCCATTTAAATATCTATAATAAAGTCCGTAGGGCCCTTTAATTAGGTGTTGGGTAAAGCAGGAGAGCAATAGAACTGTGAAGATGTTTGTTCTACATTGAGCAATTGTTTGGGGACCCCTCAGAACGGAGATAGCAAAATACGACAGTATTTTTAGCTGACAATATATATAATTTTGTTGATATAATTTTTTCATTATAAAATTAATTAGATTTCATGATACTTATAATTAATTTGAGTTAAATAAATCAATTTCACGTTGTGTAGCGCACACAGCGGGATAGGCAGAGGGAATCTAGTGTTAAGACACTCCCGTTTCCTACTTTTCGCTGATTTTTTGGAGGCGTTGATTGTTGAGTGGCGGAACTTAACAGCGGGATTTGCTTTGATGTCAAAAAGCAAAGCAGAGCAAAGAAATTGAAGAAATTAATATATAATAATTTATTCCTACAAGTGGGGCTCGAAACCGTAATCGTCGCGTTACAGCCATCTTTGTGCCATTGCGCCACGGCGGTCTCGTGTTATTAATTTATTTTTTGTTTATTATAATCATATTCTTTGAATATCAAAATTTTGTGAAATATATATTTGAGTATAAAGTTATAGTAATATGTTATTTAATTTGTTTATTAAGTCAGCATATAGTATTTAAGCTTTATTAAGTTAATATGTAATACCCTACTATTTTAATAATAGAAACCTTATGATAACTTAATTAAATACTAAAAATAGGTTGAAGAGCTAAAAATATTTACTATACAATATCTTCATACATGTAGTTCTTCGAAAACCCAAGATAAAATTCGTGTTAGTTTATATAACTTCTCGTATCTATTGTCTAGATTCATTCAAAGAAACTATTTTTATCTTTGAAATATTATTTAGGTTATCTACGTTATTTCCACCATTTTAGTGACCTGCACTTATCTAGATAAATGGTAGTACCGTTCATTATTTAACGTAGATTACAGTTGTCTTTTATTCTAAACTAGCGGCTCACCCACGGCTTCGCCCGCTTAAAATACATGATTATTGATTTAATAAGCAGAATTGATTGACAACTATAATGACTTCTAATATGATTTTTTACGACATTATCGTCAAAGAATTTTTGATTGTTTTAAAT
>DWQW01008653.1:0-13714 GCA_018249695.1 Heliconius erato demophoon
CCACTCAACACGCAATGCCTCCAGAATTCGGCAGAAAGTGGGGAACGGAGTGTCTTAACACTAGGTTCCCTCTGCCTACCCTGCTGTGTGCGGGATATAGCGTGAAGCTAATTTAATTTATTTTTTAATTAAAAAAATAAAAATAATAATTTTGTGCTTTGAGCACGTTTTGATTTTGAGCAATAATTTGGGCTTTTATTTTTAAACGTGTGTATACTGTAAATTTTTACATTTTACCTACTATTATGGATGGGATGAATTAATTTATAATTATGTAGATCTGCTCAAAAATTATCCTTGTGAACCTTTTTTGGTGTTGACGTCGTTTTCGTCATGTTTGGGCTTAATTGCATGCCATGCGTGCACATAAAAATTCGTCTCAGAGTATAAATGCTGCATTTTATCATACGCTACGTTACTTTACTTAATATTTTATTCAGCTTTATCGAAAAACATCTTTAGTTTACATACAATAAATACAGTACGGTCTATAAGTCGTGGCCGCCCTAAAGTTAGCTGTAAATGGCTGCGCCATTTATTTTTAGGACATTTCTGACTTTTAAATATGTTGTTCCTGAGTGAAAACGCTCATGAGTTCAGAAAACCTAGCTTCAGGACGGCCACGACTTGTTGACCATACTGTATAGTCATAAATACTTATACTATCCTTTAAATTAAGCGGGAACTGTTGCCATCCCACAAAAAACAAATACAGTAGTTTGAAAAAAAAGTAGTTTAAAACAGTATTTGAGGTCATTGATAAAATTGTAGGTACAAACATACGTGTTTCAATCAGTTGAATTAGGAAATACTTGATCCATGAATAATATATTGCAGTTATGTTGTAACACTGGCACGTGAAAGGATAAAATATCTTGTTTGTAAGTCTATTTCCTTGCTAATCATATCATTACTTTTTCATTTTATATGGATTGTTAGGGAAGGATAAAACATTATCCATTTTAAATCAACATTTTTTACATAGAAATTTTAAAACGTCATGCAACAAGTGGGGTGTGTTGAAGACGTGTACATGGTTACACATAGCATTATACAAACAGATTTATATAGATCTATAAAAGTTTGGAAAGTATACTTTTAATAATAAAATAACAATCCGAAAAGAATATCCTAGATCTTTAGTTTCATTAATATATTACAAAAACTTATTTATCTTATGACCAGAGTTAAGCTTCATCGTTAAAGTACATGAAGGAGCTTTTTATAGGTATATAGATATAGATTTTTTTTTATAAAAGTAATTTAACGTCATCATATTAACATAAACATTGAATGTGCAATACAACTAAACATTTTTGTTATTTATTTAACAGCCGAATGATGATAATCAGATCAAGTATGTCAATTAATGTTTAGTTCGGTCGTGTAATTTAGGCTCTAATTCCTAATGTCTATGCAAAATCTGCTTATATGAAAATTTTAAGCATACAAGATTTTTTTTTAAAATATTTTATATTGAGTTCCGCTACAAAATATGAAAAGCCTCCAGAGTTAGGTGGAAAGTAGAGAAAGAAGATTCTAAATTGGAACGGAATGTGTTAACACTTAGTTCCCAGGTTCCCTCTACCCTGATATGAGCGCAATAGAGCATAAACCTAAAACACACACACACACACACATAATATTTAGATTATATACATAATTACACTTTGCTTAAAACATAACGGATATAGAAAAACAACTTAAAGTTGCTAATAAAAAAACAACTTTTATCATTCCAACGCCGTTAAACGAGTTTAACGAAAGCGTAAAATCTCATGTTAATGTGAAGGTCTACACGAGGACCGCATGTAAGATAAGAACAATAAATATAAAGAACCATATTATGCAACTTTTGTAGTATAATAACAATACGATAGAATATATGAGTGGCTAACGGTGGTGGTAGGCGAAAGCGTGAGGCGAGTGAAGGTCGTCTGCCACGAGGCTGTTTTAATTGCGCAGAAAAAAAATATTCAAAATATGAAATTTAAAAATGTAATTTGGTCTAAACTCGATTATTTTATTTCAGTGATTTATAATTGAGGGTTGAGTATTTTTTTAATATGTCATTTTTTTTATTTTTTACAATTATAAAAATATGAAAATTATTTGGAAAATCTTAGGTCTCAACATGTTGAAACTAGACGTTGGCCTTACTGATTGTCCGTTAAATGTCAAACAAATGTCAACTATAGAACGCGCTCTTATACTTGCTATTTGAATTTATGTAATCATTATAAACGAGTTCGATCTGTAATTAAGTATTAATATTATAAGCCTGTTACCCTTTAAATTGTTAAAAAATCGATAGCGAAACTGAAGTTCAAATATAATTAAATTTTAGTGGATAAATTATTAAATAAGAAAGCTAAAAGCCACTTCCAAAATCATTCATATAAAAGGATTGCCAAATATCAGATGCCTATATAGGCATAGATACTTCATATGAAGTATCTATTTATAATTTATAATTCGTCGAGAAGTAGGGAACGGAGTGCCTTAACACTAGGTTCTCTTGGCCTACCCTACACAAATACCTAATATAAAATATTTTGAAACTTATGAGTGTTTTTAGAAAATATATTTTTTTTTCTTCAGGTCCGCTTCTGTAGACGTCTGGAGGCATTGCGTGTTGAGGTGGCGGACCTCAACTCCGCACTTTGCCTCGACACTAGAGTGAAGAAATTAAATTTTTTTTTTTTTTTTCGAGTGGCACTAGAATCCCCAAGCTGTCGCGGTTACAGTCACACGCTTGTACCCCTGCGCCACGACTGGCCTTTTAGTAAACATTATGTTTAATAAGATTTTCTGTAACTCCCACACAATAATGTAGCAAATAAAAAAAATATGAATTTTATTCTTACAATATTGATACAAGTGCTTTTAAGAATGACGCATATTCTTTTTATCATTTGCCTTTCACATACAATTGTGTTATATAGCTTTAATAAAATAATACAATAAATTATCTTCGCCTATTCAAAAATAAAAATAATATAAAAATGTTAAAAAATCATATGCCTAAATACATTGATATAAACATCCAAATCGAGAATTATTCTTAAAAATATATATTCTTTACCCTTTGCAGAAAATCTAAAATTATATTTAATACGTAATATTTTATTTCCTCATTCTTATTAACTAATAACTATGAAATGAAAAGTGAAAGTAGCTTCATTGAAAATTATCGTTACTGTAGATAGTGAACCGAACTATTAAAATTTTGTTTAATAATTAATTCTTCTTATTAACAAACAAACTTAACAATATTAATAATAATTAAAGACAATATTACGTCTAATTAATTTCACTATTTTAAATATTGTTTTTAAAATGGCAAAACACTGTAGTTGTATAAGGGGAAATCTCTTATACTCTTCCCTTTTATTCCCTGGGTCGATTCCCACTCGAGAAAATAAAATATTTAATATTTTAATTTCTTCATTGCGGTGTCGAGGCAAAGCGCGGCTTTGAGAATTCGATGAAAAATGGAGAACGGAGTGTATTAACGCATTGCTTATCCTGATGTATGCGAGATACAGCGTGAAGCTAAAATTAAAAAAAAAGAAATTTTCCCTTATTATATTTATATTACGACTGACGCACTCGACCTGTCTAAAAATACGGCCTGTGCCACACGGAATACCAATTTATCCAATGAATAATTTAAATAGTGTATTTGTTACATGCACTCGTTTGGAGAGAGTTTTATATATTCCTATCTCTTTTTCTATTGATTGGTACATATTTAAACCATTTTTTTTTGTAATATATATTAAAAACCATACCTATTGTTTTTTAATGAAGTTTTGTTTTACTATTTTTTTAAATATAAATATTTTTCTAATAAACAAGAGGCCAGTCGTGGCACAGGGGCACAAAGTGTGACTGTAAAACCGGCTGGTTGTGGGTTCAATCCCCGCTCGAGGAGATGAAATATTTACTTAGATTTATATTCGCTCTGGTTCGAGGCAAAGCGCGGCGTTGAGTTCTGCCACTCAACACGCAACGCCTCCAGAATTTGACAGAAAGTGGGGAACGGAGTGTCTTAACACTAGGTTTCCTCTGCCTATCCTGCTGTGTGCGGGATACAGCGTGAAGATGATAAATTATGTTTCTTATAAGTTAAATTTATTTTAAATCAGGCCTGATACTAACATACGAGTAGTCCTTATATTTGCTTATAAATCCAATGCTTATTGATTTTTGTATCGAATGCGTCGTCGCTTCTAGTATTAAATGACGCTATGGAATTTATAATATTGAAAATTGAGAAATCTCACCAGCGATATGATATATAGATTTATTAAATGCCTCAAATAGATATTTTCTATCATAACTCTATATAACTGTAATTGGCTTTATTTTTTTATATTAGTTTTTGTTTGTTAGTAATTAATAATATACTGGTGTTTTCTATATAATAAATATTATATATAATAAATAAATATAATAAATAATTATATATAATAAATAAATAAATGGTAACCAATCTAACGAAGATGGATAAATATTTTTGCACTCGAATTGAAATAATGTGTAGTTCTGATTAATTTATACTACAAAATGAATATTATTATATTAATTTTAATATTGATAGATAAAATGCAAGTATATGCATATTGTTCTCCATTTTATACTATCCACTTAAATAGGAAAAATATCATTTACGTTACGTATCGATTACTTTTTATCTAAACAAAAGAAAAAGAAAATTTCTTGAATATTAAAAAATATCTAGAAATCGGAAACGAGTCCTAATAATAATCATTACATATATTCTCAAACTACGCCACCATGATGTAAAATAATATAAAAAAATTACATTTTCTTTGCTCGATATGTCAAACTATTTTGTAGCGACGTAGCACATGTGACGTAGAGCCATTGCAACGTGGCATTCAAAGCGAGGCGTAGCCGCTACTTTACTGAAATGCTATAAACTAGCTCTAATAAATTGTAAGATTATTATATTGAATTATAAATTTTTAGTGTATTTTTATAATTTTGATCTAATTCGTAAGGCTTAGCCAGCGTTTGCAATGTAACTATACAAAATTTTGATACATAATTTAATATTTTACAATATTCCTGGCTTAACTTTTATACCTGAAGTGGTTGTGTTAATAAACCTATTCTTTAATTTTTTTAGTTTTTTCCGTTGTGTATATTTTTTTACAGTCAAAAGCAGGTTTACAATGTAATTCAACGATATCTATCTTCGTTTTAAAGCAACAAGTTCATTCATAAAAATAGTAGTTGATACAGAAAATGTAGAGGAAAAAAGTAACAACCTCCAACGTCTGTTCTGGTAACCAACGTCACTGGGCTATAGTGATGGGCGCTAATGTCATTTGTCGCTGGCGCCGGTGGGACGCCGCCCGTCGCATGGCGACCGCCCCGCCCTCGCCTCGATACTAATACAGACTAACAGAAGCTTAAAAAGAAATAAAGATTAAACTGAGCTAAACTGTTGTGACACTGGAAAAGCTGAATAGATAATGGATATGATTAAAAGTTTGAACTTGTGTAGGATGTACCTTTTTAGAAAATGTTTTGACATTTAGTCTATGCATTGTTTTTTGTTATAATAGGTTTTGTGTTTATCTGATGTCAGTCTTGGCGCAGGGCACACACGTGTGACTGTAAACGCGATAACGCGGTTGTGGGTGTGGGTTCGATTTTCATTTGAGGAAATGAAGTATTGAATATTTTCATTTCTTCGCTCTGGTAACGAAGCGAAGTTCACCACGGGGAACGGGGTGTTATAACATTAGGTTCCTAGGTCCCCATTGCTTAAACTGCTATGTGCAGGATCAGCGTGAAGCTAAAAAAAATGTATTCTGCACATGCGGATTTTTTTACAACTTTCCTACACGTACATCGTACGAGCTCACGTAAGTTTTCAGCTTGTCAGGTTTATGCAATAGCAATAAAGACAATTATTTTATAAAACAGAAGAGCATGAAAACTAATTTATTATTTATTGTTTTGATTTTTATTATTTTAAAATTAACAAATTTTACAGACAATTACAACAAAACTAAATAGTACTCTTGAGATGTATATCCTTTAAATATTAGTTTGTGAGGATGGATGTTAGTTCCACTTTCACGCAAAAACTGCTAAACGGGACTAAATGAAACTTTACAGTAATATAACTTGTACATCAGAATAACGCATAGGCTACAATTTATGTAAAAACCTTGCATAATTGGCTACAATACATATAACAATGCCTGTTCAACATTGTGTTCATAATAAAACGAAATAGCGACATTATCACCTTCTTTTAAAAATAATTTATTCCAATGATGAAATATATATATTTATATAGACTTAATATCAATACAACGTACGTACAAAATCTTTCTTGTAATATATTAAGCAATGGTATCCATGCATCTATGCACTAGTGCATCTATCTATAGATAGTAAAAGAAATAAATAATTAAAAATAAAATAACAATAAAAATTAACTTCACGCAGTATCCCGCACACAGCAGGGTAGGCAGAGGGAACCAAGTGTTAAGACACTCCGTTCTTTAGTTCCCGTCGAATTCTGCTTGCATTGGGTGTTGAGTAAAATAGCAATAATAAATAATTACAAAAAAAAAGCTTCACGATGTAACCCGCACACAGCAGGGTAGGCAGAGGGAACCTAGTGCTAAGACACGCCGTTCCCTACTTTCCGCCGAGTTCTGGAGCCATTGCGTGTTGAGTGGCAGAACTCAGCGCCGCGCTTTGCCTCGACACCAGAGCGAAGAAATGAAAATATAAATGTAAGTAAATCTTGTCTCCTTGAGTGGGGATCGAACCCACAACTAGACAATTTTACAGTTACATACTGTGCCCCTGCACCACGACTGGCCTCAAATAAATAATTTGATTATAAAAAAAATCTTATTTATATATATATGAAGCTCGATAATACACGTGTAAAAATCGTATAATTAATAGTTACCTATCACCCGCATATTTTTTTACACTGTAAAACAGATAACGCTTCGCTCTAAACAACGATGCAAGAATGACATAACTATAATATGTAATTTTTATCGATAATAATGTTCATAATTTCTTTAAAAATAACTTTCTTATCGTAAAAAGTATTAATACTGTGAACATGTTTATACACTTGCCGTTGATTGCCGGACACGGCCGTCAAGTGAATTCAACATTTAATCAATATTCGTATAATATAAATTAAACTATGAAAATTGTATAGGTAGCGTTGGCAACAATTGGATTGTTCTAGCTCGCTGTATCCCGCATACAGCAGGGTAGGCAAAAGGAACCTAGTGTTAAGACACTCCGTTTCCCACTTTCTGCCGAATTCTGGAGACTTCTGGAGGCATTGCGTGACGAGTGGCAGGACTCAATGCCTCGCTTTGCCTCGACACCAGATCACCATCTCCTCAAATGGGGATCGAACCCACAACCAGTCGCTTTCACAGTCACACTTTGTGCCACTGCGCCACGACTGGCCTCAAATGGTTATATGTAGTTAGATATTTGTAGATTTACAATAAAATATTACATGTCAGTTGACTTACTTGATGATTTTTTCTGTTATTAGGTTTACGTATCTCGAAAGGCAAAAACGGAA
The DNA here is from genome assembly GCA_018249695.1 of Heliconius erato demophoon. Taxonomy (NCBI): domain Eukaryota; kingdom Metazoa; phylum Arthropoda; class Insecta; order Lepidoptera; family Nymphalidae; genus Heliconius; species Heliconius erato. The sequence goes on from DWQW01008653.1 coordinate 7,616, forward strand.
CCCTTATAGGATCACTTTGTTGTCCGTTTGTCAAGTACATTTTTCTCGAGATCGCGTAGACGTGTCATGCTGAAATTAATATCAAATTTTCAAATTTATTATCCCTTAAAACAGAGGTTCCCAACCTTTTCTTGATCAAGGAACACTTTTATATCATTCTTGGTAGTAGGGACCACTATGCATGTAGATATAATAAAAATTAACTATGATAATTAAACAGAAACTTCGCCTCACCATTCCCAGTCATAAAATTAAAATCGTTCGCGGACCATATTTAGGCCAGACCACTGGTCCGCAGAAGCCTTTAAATATTTTGAACCTTGAGATGCATTTTCATAAGTTCTACAACCTCCTTTTACAATTAAAGATAAATAATTTAATTCTATTAACAATACTATACTTTAATATTAAATTAAAATTAAATCACTGTGTATCCCGCACACAGCAGGGTAGGCAGAGGGAACTAGTGTTAAAACATTCATTCCCCACTTTCCACTGAACTCTGGAGGCATTACGTGCTGAGTGGCGGAACTCAAAGCGCGCTTTGCCTCCGCACCAGAGTGAAGAAATGGAAATATAAATTTAAATAAATATTTCATTTCCTCGAGTGGGGATCGAACCCACAACCAGCCGCGTTTACGTCACACTTTGTGCCCCTGCGTTACGACCGGCCTCTATCAATATTATAAAGGACTTATATAAAATTGAAATTTTTTTCAGGTCAGAAAATGCCTCAATGGGCCAGTGCAGAAGGTGCTGGGTCAGAAGCAGCGTCACCCGAACAAATGCTATACTATGAAGATGATACATCTGAATACTTTGATAACAAGCAAGAAACCGACATCAAGATAGAACAAGCTGGTGGTAAGTTCAGTCATGTCCTCTTTTTTTTATGGAAAAAGACTTGCCACTACGTCGTGTAACACCAGAGGAGCTACAGGTGCGTTGTTGACCTTTGAGGTGGAGATAGCGCCTTTTGAAGGTACCCAGAAGGCACCTGGAAACACTGCCGCGGGTAGACTATTCCACAGTCGTGTGACGCGTGGAGGGAAAAAATCATAAAATATCAAATGAAAAACACATATGACCACGTTTATGATAATCTATGACATGTTTTTTCTGTTCCACCATAACCACGTTTTCTATATAACTATAATATCGATGTAAATAACGGGATTGATAAGGGTGTTACGAAAATCAGCCGTAGCGGCGTGTTAAAATCGATTAGTCTCTTACGCAAGTACTTTATCAAGCGTACAGCCGCGTCACGTAACAATCAAGTTTCTCGGGTCAATTGCAACTGCGTTCGGCAACTGTCACTGTGCAGTATCAAATACTTAACAAATTATAATCAGCTTCACGCTGATCCCGCAAACAGCAGGGTAGGCAGAGGGAACCTAGTGTTAAGAACTCCGTTCCCCACTTTCTACCGAATTCTGGAGGCATTGGTTGTTGAGTTGAAGAAATGGAAATATAAATTTAAGTAAATATTTCATCTCCTCGGATGGGGATCGACCTCACAACCAGCCGGTTGTACAGTAACACTTCGTGCCGCTGCGCCACGACTGGCCTCTTATCGTATCAAATACTATTACTAGAATCTGTATAAATATATTACTAATTCTGTTTTCGTATAGGAAATGTTCTTGAGGAAATGAAATATTTCATATTTTCATTTCTTCGCTCTGGTATCGAGGCAAAGCGCGGCGTTGAGTTCTGCCACTGAACACGCACTGTCATCAGAATTCGGTGGAAAGTGTCGAGGCTCACTCTGTCTACTCTGGTACATACGGAATACAGCGTGAAGCTAAATTATAGTGATTAAGTCTAATTTGGCGAAATTACTTAACAATAAATACTAATATTAATTATATAGAGATATTTCCAATCGGAAGACAAGATAGAGTATTGAGTTTATATGTATCTATTCTACTATTAAATGAGGGGATGTTTATCTTTGATCGATACTTTTTTCGAATACTTTTACTGAACGTAACCAGTGACGTATAACGTCGATTGTGATATCGATAGCTGTGATAGTCACGACCACCTACGCTATGTAAGCTTTACTATAATTTGACATCACTACGAATCACGTCTATTTTCCCTTTTCATTTAAATAAAATACATATCCCCAAATATTTTAAATTAAATAAAAAAAATAATTAAATCAACTTTACGCTGTATCCCACACACAAAAGGGTAGGTAGAGGAAACGTAGTGTTAAGACACTCCGTTCCCCACTTTCCGCCGAGTTCTGGAGGCATTGCGTGTTGATTGGCGGAACTCATCGCGGCGCTTTTGCCGCGACACCGGAGCGAAAAAATGAAAATATAAATGTAAATAAATATTTAATTTCCATGAGTCGGGATCGAACCCACAACCAGTCGATTTTACAGTCACACTTTGTGCCCCTGCGTCACGACTGGCCTTCTTCTCGAATATTTTAAATACTGTGGTAAAACATAATTATTATATACGTTTTACCTAGTATTTAGTTTCACTAATCCATGAGATTTCAAGATTAACAATATTCATTTTATCTTGATTTAGAAAACAAGCGAATAAAGAAACATTGACTTTTTTCTAAATAACAAACAGTAAATAATTGTATTTAACTGAAAAAATAGTGTCTCCATAAGATATATAATTATGATGATTTTGTTTTATTCTTCTTAATATATATAATTTAAAATGAATTGATAAAATATCTACAAATTTCCCGTTATATATAATTTACATTATTTGCACTTACTCAATTATTATCGTTACTATCAAAAGTTTATTATAGTGAAGCATGTTCCGCTGACCAACTTTCACCTAACACTTTTATTTTCATTAAAATCAAATGTTCTAGATTTCTACGACAGCGGTAGTGGCAGTGACGAGCAAATACCAAGGCGAGTCTGCAGGCCCAGGAGAACTCCAGCTAGTTCCTCTTCTTCAGGCACCACGAGTGGCTCCAGTGGACCTGGTCGTCGGCGCCGATGTGGAATATCAGCACGTGAACGTAATTTGCGCAGACTGGAAAGTAATGAACGGGAACGTATGCGGATGCACTCACTAAATCGTGCGTTCGAGGTAATTGTATAATTTGTAAGATTAGCTTCAATGAATTAGTGTTATTAATTTAATTTTAAAGTAATTTTGTTGGCCTATTAGGTATTAATATAATAAAGGTTTATAATAATACTTAAATTTTCGAATTTCATGTAACTTTGTAGACAGAAGGAATATATCTATTTTCTTCTGAATTCTGGAGGCATTGCGGGTTGAGTGGCGGAACTCAACGGCGCGCTTTGCCTCGACACCGGTGGGAAGAAATGAAAATGTTGAATGTTTCATTACCTCGAGTGGGAATCGAACCCTCAACCTATCGCGTTTACAGTCACTGTCATTTGTGTCCCTGCGCCACGGCAGGCCTCCAGGGCATTCCACATATTTTACTGAAATCGAAAACAATTTATATTTATTTATTTTCAGGATCTCCGCCGTGTAATTCCTCACGTTAAAAAAGATAACCGAAGTTTGTCAAAGATAGAAACGTTGACTCTCGCCAAAAATTATGTGAAAGCCCTTACCAATGCTATATGCACTATGAGGGGGGAAGTTCCTCGTTACCAGTAAGTCTGTTTATATAAGTAATAAATATCTATTATATATTTATTTAAAATAAATCACGCTGTATCCCGCATATATCAGGGTAGGCATAGGTCACCTAGTGTTAAGACACGCCGTTTCCCACTTTTCGTCGAAACTTTGAGGCGTTGCGAATTGAGTGGCGGTACTCAACGCCGCACTTTACCTTGTTACTAGAGCGAAGAAATCAAAATATTTCTAAATAATAACTGGCGCGTAAAAATATATTTAGTTTGTATATTACACATTATGTTTGTTAACAGATTCAACAGTGATGATGAAAATGTGGAACCGGTGTTCGTCTTAAGCCGAGATCAAGAACAAAACAATAACTTGCCAAACGACCTCGACAGGGAAGATCCATCACCAGTTACAGGAGAGTGCCTTTGACCATCTTCCACCAGCTAAATGACGGCCTATCTACTAGCATGGACATGAACTGCAAGAGTATTAGTTCAGCATCAGTATTTAGCATTAATACAATATAGTATTAATAACTAAATATTTCGTATGTTCCTACAATTACTATCCTACAATTTATGGACATCGTGAACAAACATGCTATATTACCTAGTCGAAGATTTACTTGCATGACACCATTATTTATGAATTTAAAACTTATGATGCTATTATAAAATATAAGAAAAAAATATAATTACTTAAAAAAAAATTGGTTACTGTTGTACCTGTGATACCAAAACTGGAAGCGTAACACCTATAATTTAAAAAGTTGATTCGTTGAAAACATTTAAATTTTGTTTTTTTTTTATAATATGTTTAGATTTAATTCATGCGTTGTTTTTTTTTTATAAAAGTTAAACCTTATTCAGCCAAGCTACAGCAGAAGAACGATATGATAATGTGAATGGCATTATGCATTTCTAAATATCGCGCTAAATACCTGTTAGTTAAGAAAATATTTTTACGTAATATATGGTGCGCAACAAAAGTTTTCATTATTTTAAGATAATTATATATAATTACAAATTTACGCCATATTTTGAAGGCGACTTTATTATATCAATTCAGTAAGAGAAATCTCCCGAGGTGCCAATTAGATATTACCTATAGGAGCATTTCGTTATCGCAATACTGATATGTTATCAATTTTTTTAAACGAGAATGAAAATTTTTACTTATTATATTTATTATTGCCATTATTTTTATATGCTTGTTTTATTTATGAACTTTGGCGTAAATATTATTGAAATTGTTATGAGTCAAATTAAAAATTTATATTTAATTTTTTATTAATTATTTAAAGATTTTTATTTGACAATTTTACAATATATGTATACTGTTTGTATTATTTAATTATAACTAATGTAATCTCAGCTAAAAGTTACCGATAAATGTATTTTAAGTTCAAATATTTAAACATGTAAATCGCATTTCGTCTAATTGTACATGTAGACATATTAAATAATATTTGTAATAGACATTGTGATTTAGATTTATATTAAGATCTTTAGATGTCTTGATCTATATTTTAAGTACGACTCGGCGAATGTACCGAAATGATGAAATATATTATAATAAAATTTATGTGCAGAAGAAGCAGGATGTATTATTTATTACCTTTATATTTATATCATCTATAAAATTCCATCCAACCATCTGATCTTTGGTTTTTATATCTGTATCAATTAACAAGGTGCCATTGCCATGTATGTAATGTACCTAATATTCTACTTTTTTTTAAATTTGATAAAGGCTTTTTATTTAATAAAGACCTCCACATTAGTTCTTACCAAATGAAGCAAAGACATTGCACCATTTTTTATTCTCACATTTTAGCTCTCGACTTTTAGAGCACGAATATTTGACGTCCCTTGATTTTAATATATATATATTACGAAACAACACGCTAAACAATTAATTCTAAAGCATTCATTAGCATCTCAGTTTCTATTAGTGGCTACCCGCGTTTGGTAAAAATTTAAGCGCCTTAAAGTCCTCTAATGCGTGGACTTTAAGACCCTTTAATTTTTTTATGATTTTTATTTGTCATTTAAAATTGTTCAGTACGAACAACATTTGGTAAAACGGCATTTTATTATTTCCTATAATTTAGATGGACTATTATAGTTCCTTATCAGATATTCTAGATCTTCAAGTTTGATATGTCAACGGAAAATCCATGCTGAATATCTTTTACTAAGGTGACATTTTATTATTTCTTATAATTTAGCTGGACCAGGCCCCGGGGCAACGAAAAAATAAATTTAATCTATGTGGAATGTAAGAAGATGGATGGAACAGAAGGTGAATAAATGATTATATTTGATTGATAGAATAAGATGGGTGACGCGTTTGGGAGTTGTTTAGATTTTTCTGGGGGCACGGCAGTGCCCCCGCCAAGTCGAGCAAAAAACAGCGGCACGGCCGTACCATCCTTTTCTCGAAGCAATTCAGGCCATTTTCGACCCCCTATAACTTCGTTGTGGATAAAACAAGAAA
>DWQW01008654.1:0-13714 GCA_018249695.1 Heliconius erato demophoon
TAAGATATTCAAAATACGGCCATCTCACAGCGCTAGCGGCGGCCCTACCAATAGGTTCCAACACCGATTCTGCATACCATGGCGCCCTAGAAGTCTGTGGGGCCCAGCGTAGGGCGAACACATCGTATACATTTGCAAACTCAGCCCTAGATAGGCCACCCGAACCAGATTGGTTAAGTTGCTTGAACATTAAGTATACGTCCAGACCACCTGTAAGGAAATAGAAGTTTATTTGAAATAGGTAAATATGTGATTAATATAAGAGAAATTTAAACTATTTCTCAGCTTAGGTTAGGTTAGTGCTTAGGCAGAGAAAACCTAGACAAAATATTATATTCCGCCCATGTGGAACCCAACGCTGAATTCTATTTAGTAAGAATAAGGTATTTTTTTTAAATAAATATTCTATCGAGTGATTATAGATTCGACAGTCACCATATAAAGCCAAAGATTTCCAAACGTCATGATGAAGTCCAATAACTAATTATCCAACATACAAAGCAACTACTTCTTAAGTTCTCATTTCACATTGAAATTAACTAATATTAAACAACGCTAACTAAAACTTACTATAATTAGGCGCGTAATGCCTCAGCAGCCCAGCAAAGTGGCGTAACCTAACCGCGCGAGGTGCCCGTCTCGACACCAACAGTCTGAAAGCGCGGCGTGCAGCACCGCGCCGGTGTAGCAGCAACGCGCGGCACTTATCACGTTCAATACGGGTGAATGCTTCGTAGACTACGGCTAACATCTGTAAAATTTATGTTAATTATATTTTTTAGCTTCACGGTGTATCCCGCGTACTGTAGGGTAGGCAGAGGGAACCTTCGGGAGACACTCCGTTTCTCATTTTCCGCCGAATTTTGAAGGCTTTGCGTGTTGAGTAGCGGAACTTAACGCCGCAGGAGTCGAACTCAAAACTTGTCGCGTTTACAGTCACACCTTTGTGCCTCTATGCGACGACTGGCCTTATGTTAATCATATTTAAAATTATTATTAGTTTTATATTATTTTGAATCGTGATCTAAGACCGCGGCCAGTCGTGGCGCAGGGGCACAAAGTGTGACTGTAATTCGACTGCTTGTGGGTTCAATCCCCACTTGAGGATATGAAATATTTATTCACATTTATATTTTCATTTTTTTCGCTCTAGTGTCAAGGTAAGAGTTCGTCAGGTGATGCCTCTATCTCAAACTCGGCGGAAAGTGGGGAACGTTTCCCTCTGCCTACCCTGCTGTGTGCGGGATACAGCGTGAAGCTGATCATCTAAAAAAAAATCATCATTGTATAATTTCTTACAGTGTAAAGACAAGAAGAGTAAATGCGATGTTGGTAGTTCAACCTCCCGATGGACGATAATTTAGTTTGAACTATTTTTATTTTATAGTAGACCAAGTGCAACGTCGAATCAATCAAGCCGCATGTTTCAAAAGTTAAAAGATAAGTGTATAAAAGAGAACACACTAGCTATTTACTTGTCATAAAAGAAAAAGCGAACAATTCTAAAATTGTAAAGTCAAAAAAGTAAAAAAAAAATATCTTACCAAATTCATAAGAACGTACAGAACCGTTATAATGTAGAGAATGAAGAATAGCGCGTACCACTTTGATTTAGCATACGATGGCATCATTACATCTGGGAAACTGAAATATGTATGTATAATTCATTAATAATTAATTACAGTAAATGTATTTTATTATTAACTATTTGTCAACCTTTAAAAAACAGTTTATTTCACTTGGCTTTTAAACATAATAGTTATTTTATTGGCTAATCAAAAATAATTCTGGTCTGTTTTTTTTTTAATAATAATTTAAACAGTGAATAACTAACTCACTTAGCAGTTGTAAGAAGGACGAACATACTGACGAAAGAGTCGCTTATAGTCTGGAAATGTCCGTTGTCTATGTGCTCCGAGAACAAATAGTAGCCCAGCAGTGAATACGTCGCTACAAAAAACATGAGCAGACCTGGAAAATAACAATTAAATAATTTATATATGTGTAGAGAGTGTTTTTGTCAGCACCACTTTAAATGAAACCACAGTTTTAACTACTCTAAAGTGTTTTTTTTTCAAACAAAATAATAAAATTATCGTTGTAAAATAAAACGCCTTTTGTCAAGAATGACGCACACGCTATACGTAACGTACGTAATGGTAGTGATGTTGAATTGTAAAATAGAACGAGAGATATCCCTTTCTAGTTCTAGTATATTTTTGTAGTAGTATCTGTTTACGTTATTGGTATCTATGCGTAACTGCATCACACGAAATACAGGTGTGGATCAACGTTGTGAAATGAAAAAAATCCCACGTCTAAACTGTTGAGGCATCTTGATTAATTTCTTTAGGTATAAGTTTCAAATATTTTATCCTATATGCTGCTCCCGTAAAAGGAGCGCAGACGCTTCCACCCTGTATAACATAGTTTAAAGTTACAAATTTAATTAATATTTCATTTTCAATGACTAAGAATATAAAAAACTATGGTGACAGATAATTAATGACAGAGCGAGAGACTGGCTATATGAAATTACGGATGACGGGTAGAGGGATGACAAACAGATGCATGATGCTTGTGAACGATACGGAAGCGAAGTGGTGGGGGCGAAGTCGTATTGTTTTATATAAAAATCTAATATGTTAAAAGTAGTAATTATTCGTACACTGTAACTATAAATATCCTTTTTAGTCATTTTTGAAGAACACAAATATTTTATTAAATAAGAGTATATAAGTAATCGCGGACGTAGAAATAGGGGGTGTCAGGCCCATGTCCACCACAGAATAAGGCACAAGATTGTGCCCACTCCAAAAATTAAAGAAACAAAAAATTTGATTCGCAAAAAAAAACGTTTACACAACCATATCTATTTGAAACCTAAAGCCCAGACATAATAAATCTGTAGATACGTCTAAAATCACAAACATACCACAGTCAACTAATAACAAAAGCTATAGAGTCTTTTTTAAATATTTTTTAAAGTGTTATTCCACACTTAGGAAAGAAAATTTTTATACGTTTTCTAAATAAGTACTATAGAGCCTTTGTTATGTTTTCTTATTTTATTTCTTTAAAATGATACGTACCCAACATGTCAATAATGGGCGGCAACGACTGCAATATCTGTCTAATAAACCGCCTGACGCCGCCGCAATGTCGGGTGTCCACCAAAAATATCGGCCTCAGCGCTCTAGTGACGCGGAAGTGAGACGACTGTCTGCAAAGCACCACTACCGCTTCTAAAACCATTATCAGTAGTGTGATACCCTGAAAAATTTTAATAGAAAATCAAAAATCAGGGATAAAAAGGCAGGGAAACTCAGCACTGAAATACTCCGTTCTCCATTTTCCGCCGAACTCTTCGAGGCATTGCGTGTTGAGTGACGGAATTTAACGCCGAGCTATGTCCCGACACCTAAGCGACATTTTAATTTAATTCCGGTACTTAGGCAAAGCGTGGCGTTGAGTTCCCTCAACAAGCAATACCTCCAGAATTCGGCGGAAAGTGGAGCACGGAAGTGTCTAATGGGAAATGAGTGTCTTAACACTAGATACCTAGTGTTAAGACACTCAGTTCAGGGTATACTTTGCCTACGTTTCTTTGTTGGTATTGACATACTATCACCAGGCAACGGGAGTACAAGTGGGAGTTGCATCCCACAATATATGTATATAATAGAAGCTATAATATAACCACTAAATGAAAATAAGTCGAGGTATATTGTTAAAAAATCAGCTTCACGCGGTGTCCCGCACGCAGCAGTGTGGCAGAGGGAACCTAGTGTTAAGACACTCCGTTCCCTACTTTCCGCCCAACTCTGGAGGCATTGCGGCTTGAGTGGCGGAACTCAACGTCACACTTTACCTCGACACCAGAGTGAAAAAATGAAAATATAAATGTAAATAAATATTTCATCTCCTCGAATGGGAATCGAACCCACAACCAGTCGATTTTACAGTCACACTTTGTGCTATTATTCATTATTTTATTATTAAAAGCAACTAATTTTAAAATTACCTTTATCATCGTCCTCTTATGCTTAAAAATAGTTCCCCACCCAATCCATTTAAGCTTAAGATGTAGTTCAATACCTATCACAGATAATGCCAATAACTCTATAGTACCGTGTGCCCATACTGGAAGCTGAAAGCAAAATAATTATATTTATTTTAAATTGACCATACAAACAAAAATATATATGGAACGGATAACAAAGTGTCACAATCACTACTTTACTGCGGGAGAAGCCAATACTATATAATTGTGTCACAACAACTTTATAACAAGTGTGAGACGGACTGGTGCACGAACGGTTCCGTACTCAAATAAGTCCAACCAATCTTTAAAAATGGCAAAAACTCATGTTTGTTGTATGGGAGCCCCTTCAATATTTATTTTATTCTGTATATTTGTTGTTATAGTGGCCAGACATATAAATAATCTGTGAAAATTTCAACAGTTTATCACAGTTCGTGAGTTACAGTCTGGTGACAGACAGATAGTCAACGGAATTTTAGTAATAGTGTTCCACACGTAAAAGGGTTACCCTTTGGGTAAGGAACACTATCAAAATAGCTATTTTAGCGCATTAGGTAAAAGGTCTGGTTGTAAGTGCAATGGTTGTGAATTCAGTCCTCGCTAGGGGGTATGAGCTATTTCGCATTCATTGTAGTTTCCTAGTTATAAAAGTTGACAAACTTAAACAAAGTACTTCTATTAAGGTTCCATTTAAATAAAGCGGAACATTAAAATATATGTATTTGTTATTTAAAAAAAATATATTAAATCAAATTAGCTTCACGCTGTATCCCGCACACAGCAGGGTAGGCAGAACCTAGTGTTAAGACACTCCGTTCCCGTTCTTATTTTTTTATATTTATATAAATTACCTCAAAAGCTGGAACAGCAGGATCTTCAGTGAACGCTAGAAGAATAAGAACTAAGGAAGCCAGTAAATCCAGTCCGTGGTACCAGGGGTTGTGGACGCGGAGGTAAGCTGGCAACTCCTCAGGGCTGGAAGGATGGGAGTCGAATTTCTCATTGTTTAATCCTTCCTGGAAAAATTATGAATCACAGATAGAATAACATATTTGTTCCGATGATGTACATATATAGGTATTATACCTATTTTGATTTTTTTCAGTACCTTATGGCCAAAGACAATTCCGAAAGAAATATGCAGCCAGTATTATTGTTTTGTTGACATTTATTTACTTTTTCTATTTTAATCACAGATTCAATAACAAGTTCAACCTTTTTTTTTATTATCATAGATTTTTCAAAGAGAACCTAGTGATATATGAATACATTTTTTACTTTCTCTTTATTTACAAGCATTCCATCTCATCCAACTAATAGGCTCTAACAACGAGAGGAAAAACGTAACTACACAAGGATAAACATTCACTCGGATAGAATTTCAACCCACAACGTGTCCTGGCCACTATGGCTATTTCTTCATAAAAATAAAACTTACTTCTAAATAAATGGCTGCTTCGTGATAATTCATCTCCCAATGCTCGTCCTCGGACATTTGTAGTCCAGTATGAAGGGACGACCTGCTGCCCATGTCCAGAGTACCGTCGCCTGCGCCATCGGTGCCGGTTCTGCTATCTGGAAACCAAGATTTTTGTTAATATTTCTATTGGACCGATATAAAGGTGCATGATTTATTTTTATATTGAATGGATTATTTTTTAATGAGGACGTCGTGGGACAGGGGCACAAACGTGCGACTGTAAACGCGAAGGTTATCGGTTCTATTCCCATTCGAGGGAATAAAATATTTAATAGTTTACATTTCCTCGTTCTGGTAACGAGGCAAAATGTGGTGTTGAGTTGCGCCACTCAACGAGCAAAGACCGGGCGACCGGTCTGGCAGAACCTAGTTTCTTTACTAGCTTCTGCCTACCTACCGTGCTATAGGTATGTATACGAGAGATAATCACAAGCAATATAAAAATCATAAAATCATTATTTATCGTTAATTACAATTTAAAATTTTTTGTATGTAAACTAACTCAGAGTATTAGTAAAAGATGAATAAGCGGAATCCCATTGCAAATTATTTTGTACAGTACGCAAAAAATGATCTAACTTCATATTTTTATTTCAAAACAAAAAATCACACCCAATCACTCAAAAATCACTCAAAAATTGTAAACTGACACTACTGTCTTTAATAATTATAAGCCATAGAACTATAAAATTCTTAATGGTTAAATTTGTGCGAACACGAGATAAAATTACAAGGTACAGTCAGCAAAAAAATTATCACTTATACATATTTCTGGTACTTTATAAACTTATCGGTGTTGTTATAGATAGAAAAAAACATATTGTACTTTAGTATATGTTTTTAAAAAAGTTTAAATATTCTTCAATTTAATATTCGTCTACAAAATTAAAGTCGAAAATGAGGTGATATAAAATTGCCTTTAATCAAGGAATTATTTGCGAAAGGCTAAAATCAAAATTAAAGTAAATATTGTTTATTAACTGTTTTGCTTATTTTAAAGATAGTAAGTTTTGTTCATATACTTATTACAAGGTTGCCGTATGTTATAAAAATCTTTTTTTTAATTATACGTATATCTATAATGTCTTTTTTAAAACTTTCTTACTGTATCCTGTAGCACATAACATGGTAGGCAAAGGGAAACTAGTATAAAGACACTCCGTTCCTCATTGAGACACTCCATTCGCTTGCCACTTTCCTCTGAATTCTCGAGGTACTGTATATTGAGTAGCAGAGTTCAACGCTATGCTTTGCCTTGTTACCAGAACGAGAAACCGAAAATATTAAATATTTCAGTCCCCTCAGAGGAAACCGAGTCCACAACCGTGAGCACAGACTTGTGCCATTACGCCACGACGGCCTCATTAGATATATTCAAATTTACGGTTTATAATTTAATTATATTAATGAAGTTCTCTTTTTAGGCGGAGTTTACAGAGGAATCGCGTAGTAACTGTAGTCCCGGTTCAATGATGGTCAGCAAGAAGCACCGTGAGGTATAAATGGGTTTATTGTAGATGATCTACATCTGTTAGTCCATTAGTTCACACAACGACCCCGAGCTTTAAATGTATCCGTAATAGATTTTCTTCAATTTCTTCAAGTAAAAAAATATGTTGTCTTAGTTAATCTTCAGATTACATGAGACTTCAATATTTTTTTTGTGATGATTTGTAAAAAGATATAAGAATATTCGTATTCGATTTATACAAAGATCAAAACAAAATGTTTTTTTTTGCTGACTCTACACTATATCGTTACTACAAACATTTACTTTGTGATAAATTTACGTTATTCGTTGGACTTATTTGAGTCAAGGTTAATAAAAGTGCAATGTATTTTACTCACAAACTGATATTTTTTACTAATATTTTATTATTTATTTTGTATATATATTTAAATGTTTCTCTTTTTAACCGACTTCTGTTTTCAAAATCACCTACACGCTGTATCCCGCACGCAGCAGGGTAGGCAGAGGGAACCTAGTGTTAAGACACTCCGTTTCCTAAAAATCGATGAGGTTCTATGTTCGTTAACTGCCATTAAGTTGCCATGAGTAGAAATTGAATCCACGCCTTTAAAATAAATACTAAAACATATTAAATATTAAAATATATAATAAAAAATAGTAAGTGAAACTCATTCTTCTTTAACTTGAATTTGAATTGTGTAGAAGTTAAAGAAAAACTTTTTCTTGAACTTTATACTCTTGTTAAATTCTACTATTTTCAACTATTCACAAGGAATTGTAAAATTGCATAAAAGTTGTAAAAGTTAACTTCGATTGAAAACTGTAGGAACAGTTGCTAGTTCACATAGATATAAGAATTACGTTCACGCTGTATCCCTCACATGTGATGTATGTAGGGTAGGTACAGCTACAGGGTATGTAGAGGGAAAACCAGGGAACCTAGTGTTAAGACACTTCGGTTAATTGCTTTTAGCCGAATTCTGGATGCGTTACGTGTTGAGTGGCGTAACTCAACGCCGCGCTTTGCCTTGTTACCAGAGTGAGAAAACACAAATAATATATGTAAAATAAAAGTAAAACTATCAATAATTCTTATTTGCATGATGTTCGAACAGAATCCTTAAGTATTTGTTTAATAGTAGGCCAAAATATTTTTTTCCCTACTCAGTTTTAATTCGAAATATACATGTTTTTAAACATACTCTGCTAGAGTATGTAATACAGGTACAGTCAGAGACGGAAGACTAACTATAAATACAATGTTGGTGTATTCGATTCCTACTTGAAAATCATTTTAATGTTTTCTCTCTGGTAAAATTCTACCACACAATACACAACATCGCGAAATAAAAATAACTTTTCTTATAAATATCTCGATATATTTATGGATGATATGTCTGAACTTAAAATGTATGAATGCTTGTAACTTCATTTATTACATTCTAATAGTTAATGTTGACGTCGTGCCGCAGGCGTACAAGGGTGTGACTGTAATGCGACGGTTGTGGGTTCGATATCCGGTTGAGGGAATGACTTATTATTTTTTAATATTGCCATTTCTTCGCTCTGGCCTCAGAGTCTGGCATTGAGTTTCGGTACTTAACACGCAATGCCTCGAAAAATTCGGCTGAAAATGGGATACAGACAGATAGTCCTACCCTGATGTATGCGGGATACAGCGTGAAGCTGATTTTTATTTAATCTAATAGTTAAAGTGACGATTAATTTTAAGATTATAACACAGACCTAATAAGCAAATACTGGCTCCGTAAAAACATTTCAATGCCATATCTTTGTATCAGGCGCGATATAATTCTTTCTCTTTTCTAACGAATAAGCGATAATGTTGTCACGCTAATAATTTATACAAGCCTTATCAAGTTTTAAATGACTTTTAAAGTTATTAGCAATCTCAGACGGAAGTTATTTGCAATCTCAGACGGAAACCGTGAAATATGTAAGAATAATTAAAAATTATAAATTAAATTATTAATTGAGGCCAGTCGTGGCGCAGCGGCACGAAGTGTGACTGTAAAACAGACTGGTTGTGGATTCGATCCCCACTCGAGAAGATGAAATATTTACTTAAATTTATATTTCCATTTCTTCGCTCTGGTGTCGAGGTTAAGCGCGGCGTTGAGTTCTACCACTCAACACGTAATGCCTTCAGAATTCGGCAGGAAGTGGGGAACGGAGTGTTTTAACACTAGGTTCCCTCTGCCTACCCTGCTATGTGCGGGATACAGCGTGAAACTGATTTATTTTATTCTTATAAATTAAATTACCTTATTTTAACGATAATAAAGTTTATAAATCGGTAATAGGCACAGTGGCTAATTGTTTTTAGTTGTAATCTCTTGTAGTAACTAGTAGGCAGAGGTACAAGCTAACTAATCTCTTTGATGTTCACGATTATAACACATTTTAAATGAAACTATTTTAACCGGATTAATCGCGTATATTTTGTATTTTTATACAAAATGCACATTTTTGAAAACTCGACGTTTCGAACACTTTGCAGTAGTCCGTGGTCACGGGTAGACTGAGGTGGCATTCGTCTGCCAGTTGACATAATTATTATATCAAACTACCGCCAACGATTTCTTAATTACCTCGCGTACTGCCCTGGATTCCTGCAGAATGAGCTGATAGTCTTGCCCTCTGGTATGGTCAGAAGACCAACAAGCAATCCACAATAGAGAGACAACCGGTACTTCTACCATATATGAAGGGGGTTACAGACAGGAGTGGCAACATCTTAAGAAGAGCTTCCATAAAAACCATATTCAAGCCTAACAAGAAAGTGAGCCAATTCTTGAGACCAGTGAAAAAAAATATTCCTTTACAGAGTGCAGGTGTATACAAACTAGACTGGGACTGTGGCTTATCATACATTGGTCAAACAAAGAGAAACATCGGTGTTAGGGTGAAGGAACACATCTCCGATATCAAGAATGGGCATGTATCGAAGTCAATTGTGTGTGAGCACACTGTGGATAAACCTAACCACTACATTAGGTTTGATAAACCCCAAATCCTCGCTAAGGAAAACAGATACATTCCTAGAATTATCCGCGAGGCTATTGAAATACAAAAACATCCTAATTTCAATAGATAGGATGGCTGGAAACTTTCTACCAGCTGGGACCCACTTATAAAATCATTGAAGTCTCAAATCCACCATACCTAAATCTACCCGTGGCCAAGGACTGCTGCAAGTGTTCGAAACGTCGGGTTTCCAAAATGTTAAATCTTAATATATACGCGATTAATCCGGTTAAAATAGTTTCATTTAAAATAACTAAACTTTATTTCTTCATGACCACAACTATTGCAAAGTATTCAAAAGATCAATTCAACTTTAATTCATTTTTAAAAATACTATACTATACCACCCGTTGTCATATCTGCGTGCTTCCCTACAGTTTTTAAGCTATCTCTTTACAAAATTTGAACTTTCTAAGTCCAACAGAAATTTCGTCCGTGCGTTGTCTGTCTGTCAGGCCCTGACTCATCCGCCGAGAGTTCAATACCAATTTCAGGATTGTAGGTCAAAGGAAAGTACAGTTTATAAAATTTGATAAACTTAAGTTTGCGGGCGTATGCACTCATTTTGTATGTAATTGTAATTGACTACAAATATAATAACGTTACAATAATTTTATTTCTATGAAATACTATATAAATTTTCACTTTTCTGATTTTTATATTTATTTGTACTGAAGTTCTTGCTACCTTGTTAAATTTAATAAATGTAGCTCCACCCATCACTTAATAGTAAAACAAACAGGCTTAGTAATTCGATATTTTAGTAAGGTTGATGTAGCATTAGCTTGACACCGACTTCAAAATCATAAAATATTTTTTTCCCGACTGCTAAAGGAAGGGTTATTTAATTATTTTTGTTTAACGAAATCAAAGCACGTTTTACAATATGTAAAATTATTTTTTACTTTTTAGTTCGTTGTTTGAAGTCGGTTTTTCTTTTGGATGCTTCTCAAGTTAGTAGTTGTCCTACGTAAAACTTCAAACTTAATTAGGTATTATTGTACATTCTAACATTTTGGCATATTGACAAGAACATACATAAAAAATATTCAAGCGAATCGAGAATCTCCGAGTATGTCATTTTCTAATAGATACCATTGTCAGAAAGGGACCAAAAAAATCATCAAAATCGATTCACCCAGTCAAAAGTTCTGAGGTAGCAAACATAAAAAAATACAATAAAATTGATAACCTCCTTTTCTTACAGAAGTCAGTTAAAATGTAGCTTATCTGGCAGATAAGGTTGTCCGGGACTTTATCAGCCAGTGGTGAAACTGGCCCTTAAAATACTAAAATTATAGGTACGCGTTATACACATCTAGCTAGAAGTAGACAGATTAGTACTAGAAGTAGCTTCATTTAACATGTAACAACCGCAAAAACAATTGAATTTATCAATAACAACGTTAGGAAATGTATATAGCGCAATTGTTCCGAACGACCTCGCTGTCAAGTGCAAGTTTGAAAAGGCTGAGTGCGGGCAGATCGTGATTTTGAAATTATTACACAATATAATGGAGACAGAACGTCGTGTTGCTGATTTGAAAAGCATTTTACTCTCTGAATAATATTTTGAGGCCAGCCAGTAGCGCAGGGGCACAGGAGTGCGACTGTAAACGCGACAGGTGGTGGGTTCGATTCCCACACTAGGAAACGAGCCACTCAACTCGCAATACCTATAGAATTCAGCGGAATGTGGAGAAGTGTCTTAGCTTACCTTGCTGTATGCGGGATTTTATTTATTTTTATTTATTCTCCATCCAGCTACAATCATTCCCCCGAGTGAGAATCAAACCCAAAACCAGCGTCTGACTATAATCACATTTATAGTCAAACGCTGTGCCACGACGGCCTTAATAATTCCGGGTCTATTTAATTATCTGATTTAAATCATGGATATTTTTAACTTTAAAGCACAGAGTGCCTCCATGATGCGTCATGAAAATCATGAAACACTTGTCTGTTTAACAATAAGTAATTTATCTATTCTTTTGTTTATTAAAATGCGGCGTCAAGTTCCGTCACTTAACATATAGTCTATGGTTGTAATAAAAGTATTACTTTGTTTACACTTTAGTCACTAAACAGATTTAATTTACACTATTAATACAATAGTGTTAATAATCTTAATTTAACATATTTTTTATGCTACAGACTTAATAGCAAAATAGAAAGAAAAACTTAATGTGGAAAGCAAACACAAAATATTGGTTAGCAAAATAAATAAAAAATATCTTTATTGACAGGAATTGCATTTACTGTAAGATGTAAGAGACTTGTTCATTGAAAAACAATATCTAAAAATCTTAAATAAATCAGCTTCACGCTGTATCCCGCACACAACAGCGTAGATAGAGGGAACCTAGTGTTAAGACACTCCGTTCCTCACTTTCTGCCGAATTCTGGAGGCATTGCGTGTTGAGTGGCAGAATTCAACGCCGCGCATAAATTCATTTAAATTTAAATAAATGTTTCATCCCCTTGAGTGGGGATCAAACTCACAACCAGTCGGTTTTACAGTGACTCCTCGTGCCACTGCACCACAACTGACCTCAATATATAAAAATCTTAATTAAAATTATAAAAAAACATTAACTAATTTACAAAGTAAAAGAATAAACAAAAAAGAATGCATGCAGCTAGTTGCGAAATGCACAATTAAACATTTTAAAATTACAGTTGAAGTGTATTTTACATATTCTTATCTCATTAATAATTTCATCATGCTTCCGCCTTTCATGAGTCATGAGTTTTTATTTAGATAATGTGTTAATATTTTTAGAATGTTAGTAGTTATTTTTAGGTTGGAATATTAAGAATTTTAGATATATAATATTATGGGAAAAATATATATATAAACTCACATGATTTTAATTGGTACCAGCGATCTTTAAAATCATCTAAAAAAATATTTGTAATTCCTACTAACTTTGACATGTTGTACAATCACTGAAGTCACACCATTCAGTTGTAGTTAGATATCTTTTGAAAAGATAAGATAGGGTTTGCTCTCAATTATCTATTATTATACTAAATAACTGGGACAATCCATTACATTGCAAGATATAATTAAAAACTTATTTTAACTATTTAAAGGCAAATTATAAAAAGAAAAAGAAAAGAACTAAATATCTTTTATATGTAAAATAAAAATTCAAACAAAAATAATATGAATATGAGAGAAGTATTTTTGCTTATTATACTTTATAAATACAGAGGCAAATATAGGCTTTATATATTTAGAGGCAAAGTGTGGCATTGAGTTCCGCCACTCAACACTCAATGTCTCCAGAACTTGGCAGAAAGTGAGGAACAGAGTGTCTTAACACTAGGTTCCCTCTGCCTACCCTGTCATGTGTAGAATATAGCATGAAGCTGATTATGTAAATAAATCAGCAGGGTATACAAATAAACAGTTACTTATTACTTTGATAAATTAAGAATGTGGAGCATTAAACCAGATTAAACTAGATTAATCTGTTCAGGGGAAGTTTGTACATCAAATACAAATGGTTTGAATATACATGAAGGTTTCAATTTAATATTATCTTGTTAGCTACATCTATTACCTAGGTGCTGAGTTATGTGCAAAAATAATAGCGGCATGCGGGCAAAGCGGCTATACATGCATACATACAAGTTATTTATTTAAGCCGTCTACGGGAATTGG
>DWQW01008655.1:0-13712 GCA_018249695.1 Heliconius erato demophoon
CTCGACACCAGAGCGAAGAAATGGAAATATAAATTTAAGTAAATATTTCATCTCCTCGAGTGGGGATCGAACCCACAACCAGTCGGTTTCACAGTCACACCTCGTGCCGCTGCGCCACGACCGGCCTTACAAGTGATGATTGTAATATATTTAGTATGTTGGCACCGTCGCGTCGTGACGTTTGGATTCTAATAAATGGGTATAGGTTGGGTTGTCCCATAGAAGGATTGATTATAGTCAAATTATTTCTCGGTCTAGTATTTTTTTATAGAAAAGACAAGGCAAACGAGTGTTCGGGTCACCTGATGGTAAGTGACTAGCGCCGCCCACGACCCCGTGCAACACCAGAGGAGCTACAGGTACGTTGCCTGCCTTTAAAGTGACTTGGGCGCCGGAGCCCAGCATTACCTGATGCGAAACGCAGTGGCACGAAGATACTACTTCACGCCGGTTTTAAATACCGGGGGTGGTAATGATCCAGTCGTGTCGGCCCATGCGTGTTACCATTGCTGGCGACGTGACTCTCCCACACGTACTTTGTTCGCCTTTTACGACCACCAGTACTAGGATGATCCTATTCTAGGCCGGGATCACACGGTGCAAAAATCTTTTGCAAAGGTCTAGTAAAGCAGAGCGCTATGTTAAGTCCCGATAATGCCTAACAAACATTGTCTCTAAGTGTGAGAGAAATAAGGAGAGTGGAGTAAACACTATACTCAGTTCCTCTCAAGCGTGAAGCTACCAAAAAAAAACATCAATCTGAATAGCTCGGACGAACCATATTAAAACTAAAAGCCAGAACGAGACTCCAGATAATAAGATAAAAAAAAATTAAACCAAGCATGTCGTACACCGGCCACGATGAGCGAATGAAAAAGGTAGGTCCCATTAATATGTAAAAGATAAAAAAAGTAAATTTATTATCTCCGCAAGAACTTGGCGCAGGAATAAAAATATTAAGACTGCTTCCCGCAAAGTTTTATCATGTAAATCTTAGTGGGCTCGAGATAGGCAAGGGCTGCATTCAGTTTTGTTCAAATTATGCGGGGAAGAAGCGTGAAGCTGAGAAGGATTTGTTTTTCATAATACTATGGCGTGGGCACGTGGGCAACAGAGTGTGTTAACTCTAGGTTCCCTCTACGTTCACTGGCATATGATATAAACAGCGTGCAGTTAAAAAACGCTTCATGCTAATTTTCGAGCTTTTGAACGCCGTGCTTTGTCTTACTTCTTTGTTATAACGAAGAAATGAGCAGTCCAATTTGTGCCCCTGTGCCAGTCGCGGCGCAGGGGCACAAAGTGTATCTGTAAATGCGACTGGTTGTGAAACGGAGTGTCTTAACACTAGGTTCCTTCTACCTACCCTATTGTGTACAGAATACAGTGTGAAGCTGTATCATGAATCGGAAGATGGCTGATGGAACTTTAGACTGCTTTCTAGTAAATATATCGAGTTTCCGCTCATTACTTTCGTCTTATAATGTGTTTTGTAAAAAAAACCTGTTATTAGTTTAATAAACTATTATTTTTTTAAACGTTCCCAAATAATTTATCATTGGGTTTTAAATTTTCTTGTCTAAATTTTATGTGTATAACACTGAATACCCTTAATAAATAAATACAAACATATATAAGTGATATGATATTTCACTAAATATTATAATTCCATCCACAGCGTCTGACTGTAGAACGCAATGATTGTACGTTCAATTCCCACTCTGGTATGCATTATTTTCATTTCTTACTCAGATAACAAACAAAACAAGACAAAATAAGGAAAACCACCACTTAGCACGCAATGCAGAGTGAGGAACTCAAAAGAAAATGAGGAACGGTATGTCTTAACACTAGGTTCCTTGACTACCCTACTTTATGCTGGAAGAAAACGTAAAGTTAAAAAATACATAGAATTATGTAGAGCTGAAAAATATAAAATATTATTTTAAAATCACATACATAATTAAGTTTTCTTGTCAACTTAACAGTGTATTCAATCTTTTTAAACAACACTTACGAGTTTTGTATATATTGTAATATAATTTACTCACGTATTTATCTATATAGAATAGAATATGTACATAGAAGTACAGCAAAGTAACGTCTTTTAGATAAATTGAATTTTAAATCATTCCTCAGATAGAATTCTTGTAAAAGACTAACATTATTAAATAAGGTATGTGGTCGCTCTTAGAGGTATTACGTGTGCATCTAAAATATGCACATCTTGCGGCTGCATCAAAGGAAAATATTACGGGACAAGACGCAAAAGATAAAAACATACGTTTCTCTTTTCTTATCTGTTTAAAGTTATACTTAGAGACGTCAATCAGAATTTAAGTAACATTAAATTGTTACAAGTATCTACTACATTGATATTTATTTATTGAAGAATATAATTAATTGTTGTTTTTGAGTGTATCTTTTGTAAGATTATGTCCATTTACCATTGACCTATTTAACCGAGATATTTTTTTTTACAGCTTCACGCATTTTCCCGTTGTCCAAGTAGGCATAGGGAGACATTCTTGCGTGTTGAGCGGAACTGTATTTATTATAAAAAGGTTTCCTCGGTATATTTAGGCGACAACGGTGTTTATTTAGATAACAACAAATGATGTACAATTATGTTGGAAATACAAAAAACGGAGTAAATTGCCACTAAATAATTTCCGTCTTAATCGGAAAAGCACAATGTGAAGGTGAAAACTTCCAGTAATATTTTTATTTAAGCAATAAAAATCAGTTCCACACTGTAACCCGCAGACAGCAGAGTAAACAGAGGGAATCTTGTATTAAGACACTTCGTTTCACATTTTCCGCCGTTTTCTGGAGACATTGCGTGTTAAATGGCAGAACTCAACGCCGCGCTTTGCCTCTATACAACATTGCGAAGAAACGAAGGTATAAATTTAAATAAATATTTCTGGAATGGGGATCGAACCCACAACTAGTCGCGTTTACACTTAGGCCACTGCGCCACGACTGGCCCCGCAAAAGTAATAATTCACAGCCAGACTTTATGACATTTGTATGAGATGTATCTCGAGATGCGATCGTCTGTCGATGTGCCCGGGCGAGGTGATTTGTCGACGCTCAAACGCCCTTACATACAATTTCGTTCCGTGGGAAACAATTTTTCTCGAAAAATTGATTCAATTTGCGTTTCTTCGAAGCATTTTAGTTCGCCCATATATGGATATTGTCGGTCTTTCAACTCAGAATCGATAGCTGTTAGTTTTGCTTTATACGTATATTATTTTACATAGAGAAAATATGCGCACACAGAAATTTCGCTTGTATAAATTCTTGTATTATTATGAAATATTTTTTGTTTCATTCTTTTCAGAGTATAATGACTATAGGTTGTGTGGTTAAAATTTTTTTAGTGATAATCCAAATTGAGTGAACAAGAAATTAAGTATCTCAACACTAGGTTCCTTTAGCCTACCCTGCTATAATCGGGGCACATAAAACAGGGTAGGCAAAAGGAACCTAGTGTGTAGAGCGTGAAACTCAAGATTTCAATTGAAATAAGGTATACATAGCCAAATAAGTTTCAGAATTCTCACGAAATCAATTATGAACAACACAACGCACTTCTGATTTATTCGATTTGGAACAGTTGCCGTAGCGGACGGTGATTGTGTATTAATTGTTATTTTATTAGGCCCGGACCGCGGTGAAATATTATTTATATTGTGATTAATCGCCTAACTTCCTTTGCGCTGGTTGTATATTGTTTACTTTGGTTGGCTGTACATTTTGAACTCCAAAACTTGAACTCCAAAAAAAGAAGGCATTGGGTTCCGTCAATAAAGATGTAAAGTTTCAAAAAGGTTGCGTGGGCAGTGCGTGAGGAACGTTTTAATATAAGATTTATTAGGTTCCCTATGCGATCATGCTACCCGGGAGAAAACATGAAAAGAAAAAAAGTTTTTTCCCGTGAAAGGAAAAAGGAATCGGAAAAAAAGAAAATTCTATACTTTCAATTCAATGTCTTCAAATTTCTTAATATTTAATTATATACATTTTTAGAGCCCAGATCTACTAATAAAGCCCAAAACCTCAAACCAGCGCCACAACAGCCTCGCTTTGACATATTATATTTAAATTTAATATTTTTTCTTTGCAACTTACTTCATAGGCTTCAAACACCATCCATTATAATATGACCTATCGAACGCCGGCCATACATCTTCGATCCATACAATATTCACAAAACATGTAAAGTAAAGGGGGGTCTATTGATTCTGGTCTGATACAGTGTACAGTGCTTGTTTCAAGTATAGGATAATAGAAGCGGAAGACAATAATCGGATTTATTCCCCCTTAGCGGGCTTTAGTGGCGTTCTGCATCATAAATGATTCAGTAAACTAGTTGCCGGTATTAATGCCGGTTTAGGCATATTTATGTGGTGCAGTCTTGTTTTGAGCAGTGGGGATTCAAATCCGGGTAATTAGTAGGTGAATTCATTTTGGAGAACTTGTAGTTGGTGTAGTAAAGAGTTTTTTTGGTTTATTTTTACAAATATCTATGTTATTATTTATTTGAGGCCGCTGTGGCGCAGGGCACAAGGGTGTGACGCGACGGTTGTAGGTTCGATCCCCTGTCGGAGAACTGAGTTATTATTTATTAATATGTTCATATTAATTAATAATAGTCATTCCCTCGTCATCATTCCAAAAACCCTGCGCTAAGTTCAGCCACTTCACAATAAAAAATCGGCGGAAAGAGAGAAACGGAGTGCCTTAACACTAGGTTCCCTCTCTCTACCTTACTATAAACGGAATACAGCGTCAAGCTGGTTTTTGATTATTAATATTTATTCACTATATTTAGCTATTAATGTCCTAAAATTAAAGGGAAATTAAGATAATTTTCAGCCTCCATTATAAATTCACTTTCGATTAAGTTGTGTAAGAGGAGACTGAAATTAGCATCACGAAGAAGTCCCTTGCTTAATATTCGCGGTTGAAGGTGATTAATATTGATTGTAGCGATTATTAATATCAAGATATTATGATATCATATGACCAAAGTAAGGTTTTATTTATATCATATAATATTTATGAGATATCACGCTGTATCCTGCATATAACTTGGTAGGCATAGTGAACCTAGTGCTAATACACTACCTTCCTTACGCACCTCCCAATTTTCGGAGACATTGCGTTTTGAGTGGCAGAACTCAACACCGTTCCCGTTTTGTCTTGTTACTAGTGAATGAAAATAAAAATAATTAATTCCCCCGAGGTGAGGCCAGTCGTGGCGCAGGGGCACAAAGTGTGACTGTAAAACCGACTGGTTGTGGGCTCGATCCCCACTCATGGAGTAGAAATATTTACTTAAATATTTATTTCCATTTCTTCGCTCTGGTGTCCAGGCGCGGCGTTAAGTTCTGCCACTCAACACGCAATGCCTCCAGAATTCAGCAGAAAGTGGGGAACAGTGTCTTGACACTAGGCTCCCTCAGCCTACCCTGCTGTGTGCGGGATACAGCGTGAAGCTGATTTATTTATTTTTAATTTCCCCGAGTGGGAATCGAACTCACAACCGTCACGTTTACAATCACATGCTTTGCCTCAATGACAAACGAAAGTGTATATTCTAAACAACCGAAGTCGTGAACGAAACACTATAATAAAAACAAACCTTTTTCATTCTCACAGGAACCATTTTTCCTTCATATCACGCTGTAGCCTGTTAGCGACATCTTTTCTATAGTAATCGTTAAATAGAACAGCTCTAAGAGTATATCGTGCTTGATAAGATTTTGGCCATCTTTCTCTTTTATCGGTTTAGAAGGCAATTGGTTTATTATTTATTTTGTTATATGCCACGAATCCTCAAATTATTATTTTTAGGAAATAATTTCGTTAGGTATTGGAAAGTCTTTCCGGTTATAGAAATTGTTTTAATATAATAAATTTATTATAGCATAGAGTTTTTTTTGTAGAAAAGACAAGGAAACGTGTATATAGGTCACCTGACAGTTAGGTCAGCCACCTAACTGTGCTTTAAGATGAGGAACCTAGCGTTTAGACTTTCCGTTCTCATTAGGGAAACTTCCGTTCCCCATTATACGCTTGCTTTTCTTCGTTACAAGAGCGAGGAAATGAAAGTATCAAATATTTTATTCCCTCGACCGGAAATCGAACCCACAACCAATCGCGTTTACTATACACAATTGTACCCACCGCCACGACTAGTTTAAGCTGGAATTAATAGTTTTCAGCATAATTCAAATACATGTAAATATAGACTAGGTTGCACACTCGCTCCCAAGAACCTCACGTGCATATCAAAGGATCCCACCGGAAATCACTTCGATCTGCTTTTAAACTCATTACAAACGCAAAATATCATACTACGCTGTTTGTACGCGGCAGTCGCGCACCGCACACCGTAGACAGATACTGACAAAGGAAATGCGAAAACACTTGACAAAGCGCCTTGGGATGTACAGAAATAGAAACCGTCACTAACGTTGAGTGGTGGAAAATCATTTACGTGGGTAAGTATCGAATGTCTCTAGAATTTCACGAAAAGTGGGGAATGGAAGTGTCAACGGAGGCTAGGTTCCCAGGTTCCCTAGGTGAGTCCCCAATTGAGCACAATATACTTCACCAATGTCAAGTTATATGGAAAACAGAAGAAATAAATTGACTGGTGTTGCGAACTCGAACAGATATTTGAGAACGGAGAATCTTGACTCTAGTTCTCTTTGTCTGCCCTGCTTTATGTGAACTAAAGTATAAAACGAAAAAAAGCAATATATTGGAATTCTCTATACAATTGGAAACAATTGTTTTTTTTATATTATTTTAAGAAAAGCCCCTGCTTGATGCTTCAGTAATACGCACAAAAGAGTTCATTATTTTCGGATAGATTCTTTGAATTTTTATTCAATTTTACTGTAAAAGAAATATATTTGTGTATTTCATTTGGTATCTTTTCACAAGCTTTTTTACTTTATAACATTAAATTATTTTTTGTTTTGAATGACGAAACAAAGAATTGTATATTTATATTATGACCATGTATGGTTCCACACACACTGTGTGTTAATTGGTAAAGAACGTTTTTGGTCAGGTTAAAATAAAAATTTCAATTAACAAAAATATCGTACAGAGCTGAATTTTGGTAGAGATCCTAGGTTTTTATTTGCAGTGACTATCTCTATTTAATAAAATGGATAAAATAACAAAAAAGCATTTAGTCACTTTTTTGTATTTATTTGTAACAATGTACTAATAAGTTTTTTTTTACTAATAAGTATCAAAAGTTCTCGTTAACCTTAAAAAAAATTCGAGAAATATTTAAATAAAATTTAAAAAAATATATAAGTAGAGCTATATTTGTTAATTTTCGTTATAAAAAAATAAAAATCAAATAGCATTACGTCTTAAATTACATGTTTATATAAGTTGAATAAGTCAAGAGTATTATATCAATATATTTATTATACACAACAGTATTAAAATTTAAATCAATGTATAATTTTTCAAATTGAGCAGTTTTAAGCCACAAATAAAAAAAATGGTAGTAGTGTCAGCCCAGCAGATATTCAACTAAAAATTTCAGTCACTATCACCAAACTCTAAGTAATATACAAAAATCTAAATAAACAAATCAGCTTCACGCTGTATCCCGCACACAGCAGTGTAGGCAGAGGGAACCTAGTGTTAAGACACTCCGTTCTCCACTTTCCGCCGAATTTGGGAGGCATTGCGTGTTGAGTGGCGGAACTAAACGCCGCTCTTTGCCTCGGACACCAGAGCGAAGAAATGGAAATATACATTTAAATAGATATTTCGTTTCCTCGAATGCGGATCGAGCCCACAACCGTCGCGTTACAGTCACACCCTTGTGCCCCTGGGCCACGACGGCTTATAATATACAAAAAAAAATATTTATTTTCAATCTACTTTAAAACATCCAAAATGAGCAACATTTGTTCTTAGATTGCTTTAGATAAAAGCAGTTGAATTCAGACCAAACTGATCGGATACTTGGATGAATTGCCGCAATCGACTGTCGCTGCATCGGGCCAGAGTAATTTGTCGTAGACCGTTGTGTGTATACCGTGTGTATATACACACGATACCTTTTATATTGGGGTCTCTTTTTTTGTATGGCCACTGTTGACTAATAAAAAAAAACAGGTTCACGCTGTATCCTGCACACAGCAGGGTAGGCAGAGGGAACCTAGTGTTAAGACACTCCGTTCCCCACTTTCTGCCGAATTTTTGGAGGCATTGCGTGTTGAGTGGCAAATCTCAACGCCGCGCTTAACCTTGACACCAGAACGAAGAAATGAAAATATAAATTTAAGTAAATATTTCATCTCCTCGAATGGGGATCGAACACACAACCAGTCAGTTTTATAGTCACACTTCTCTTGTGGAATATTTCTAAGGAGTCACTTTAAATCACTTTGTTGCAAGTGTCAAAGATCGAATGGTTAAATTAAAGAGATCTGTATTCAATTCTTCGTTCTGGTAACAAGACAAAGCGCGACGTTGAGTTCCGCACTTGATAATCTTCCAGCATTTCGAAAATCGAGCGGAAGGTGAGGAACGAAGTGTCTAAACCGGTGGTTCCCAACCAGTGGTCCGCGGACCACCAGTGGTCCGCCGAAGCCTAAATGTGGTCCGCGAGCGATTTAAATTTTATGACGGGTTGGTGAAGCGAAGTTTCTGTTTGATTATCACAGTTAAATTTTATTATATCTTCATGCATAGTGGTCCCTGCTACCAAGATTGATGTAAAAGTGGTCCTTGATCAAAAAAAGGTTGGGAATCCCTGGTCTAAACACTAGGTAAGTAAGCGGTATACAGCGTGAACCTAAAAAAATAAACATATAAAAATAATATTCAACATTTCGGGCACATTTAAAATTTATAACAACAGTTTTTTTGGACGAAAAAAAATTTTAATTATATATTTATATAACGTTATTTGAAAGTCACATGATTCTGTCAGAATGGATTACATAGCTCTTTGTGAATCTAACATTGAAATAATTGAAAATTACATTAAAGGGATTTAGAGTAAGCAGAAAATATTGTAAAGATTTGACGAGTATAGACCGCTCTCGCTGGAAAGTTGATAAATGAATCATATTACGATGAAGTGTTAAAAAATGTATCGCACTGTATCCTGCATATAACAGGGTACGTAGGGGGAACCTAGTGATTAAATATTCCTTAACAACGTTCCGCCAAATTTTCGAAACATTGTCTGTTGACTAACAGACTTAACGTCGTCATGCTATGTCTACTATAGCGAGGAGATGAAAATCAATATAATTAAATTAAAATTAAATCGGCTTCACACTGTATCTCGCACACAGCAGGGTAGGCAGAGGGAACCTAGTGTTAAGGTACACCGTTCCCCACTTTCCGCCGAGTTCTGGAAGCGTTGCGTGTTGAGTGGCGGAACTCAACGCCGCACTTTGCCTCGACACCAGAGACAAGAAATGGAAATATAAATGTAAGTAAATATTTTATCTCCTCGAGTGGGGATCGAAACCACAACCAGTCGATTTTACAGGCACTCTGTGCCCCTGCGTCACGACTGGCCTAAATATAATCATTCCCCCAAAATGGGAACAGAATCCACAATCATTATGCTTACAATTGCTTACTTCTTCACCACGGTGACCTCAATCCACCCAGAAATGTATATAAAATTGGAAAGTAATACATTTTGCTGGCTAGCCATACTTTCGAGAAGATTAGTGCAGACTTAAAAGCGTTAAGTAAAATAATTTCAGCAATCCTTTTAAAACGACTTGAATGGCTTTCATTTGTTGCCGCACAAGAGACGGATCGTTGCTATAGACGACCAGATCTAGGTACATTAGTTAGTTTCTGTATTTATGTAGCTATATAAAAAGCGGGTTCACGGTTTTTCCCGCATAGCAGGGTAGGCAGAGGGAAACTGGTATTATGACTTTCTGTTTGAATGGCGGAACTCAACACCGCGATTTGTATTTATCAATTAAAAATAATCAAGCACTTTTAACATAGCAAGAACCCAGCCTCTTGAAAACGGTACAAGAGAAGCGGATTCAAATTTGTTTTCTAAAAAAATATTTTTCTTTGCTAAGAAATGTGGAATAAAACTTTAAAAATA
Organism: Heliconius erato demophoon; assembly: GCA_018249695.1. Classification (NCBI taxonomy): domain Eukaryota; kingdom Metazoa; phylum Arthropoda; class Insecta; order Lepidoptera; family Nymphalidae; genus Heliconius; species Heliconius erato. The sequence continues at coordinate 10,142 of DWQW01008655.1, forward strand.
ACAAAATTTTATATTATAGACAATCAACATCTCTATTTTTACCATAAGCGAGTGGTCCTAAACTAGCCTTTATCAAACTCCAAGTCTACATTCAAAAGTGTATTTATCTTATGAAGATTAATTACTTGAAATTGCAAAACTTCAATTGTATCGTAACTTAAAAGTTTGACTTCACTGTAGGTATCGTTTGTACAAACAACTCTCTCAGGGACAAATTCAACAATTATTTCAATCGCCATAATTAATTTTATTCCTAAACACTTGAGATAGGGAAGTTTATTCTCTATACTTTATTATATTTTTGTTTCAGCTCAGCGCTCTTTTCCGCATGGTAATAAGAGGGAACCTAATTAAGATTTTTTTCGTTAAAGTAGTCTATTCTCTACTGTAGGCCCAATTCTTGAGACATTAGATTATCAGTGGAACTCAACACCACGATTTGATTTTTTTTTTCAGTTTGATTTGTCGAAAAATATTAAAATAATTAATTAATAAAAAAATTAAATATATTTTAAGTAACTATATATTCTAAAGACAAAACGTAACACTTATAGCATCCCTTCGTTGCCCGTCTGTCCGTCTGTCAAGGGAGAGCGGGTTTTGAAGTAAATATCAAATATTCAAGTCTACCGTCTCTTGGAGCATAGAATAGAAAAAAAACAAGCGTCTAAGTCAACGCAATCAAAATATCTCTTCCTATATTTTCTTTGAAATTCGCAGGCGTAAACATAACCTATACAGTATTTCCCGTATACCTACAATTAAGAAATTAGGCAAGAAGTGGGAACTTGTAATACAAATAAAAGAAAATCTCCGAAAAGTAGAAATTTCAAGAACATATAAAAAAAATTACAAACTTATAATCGTACTTCATTTCAGAGAAAATGAGTACATACGTCCGCAAACTTAAGTTTGCCTATTTTTATAAGTTGTACTTCCCGTTGACATACAACCCTGAAATTGTTACGAAAGTCGTCATCGGAGAGCGACTTCGACTTTTTTTAGTGGCTTCACACTTCATCCCGAATCCTAATTTTTAATCCTAATTTTCGAGACATTGCATGGTCAGCGATGGAACTCAACATTGCCATTTGTTTAACATTTATTTGAGTGAGAAAATGACAATAATTTAAATATTCCTCCGGTACAGGTAAGCTGTCATACTGCCTCAAAATTTTTTGGTTACGCCTTAATTAGTAATAATCTTTTGTTGTTTCATTTTAATTGGTTCCTGTTGAATGCTTAATTAAAGTGTAGGAGCGTTGTAAAATACTTAGTTGATATCTCGAGTTTACTATGATGTAGTCAAAATAATGTCATATAGTTAATGTATTAACCTATTATTATTTACCCACGATGTAATAAAATAAAAAAATAAAAACATTTTTAATACAAATTAGATAAATATTTTGCTAGAATTTTTTAAAATCAAAATGTAGCTTTGCTTCACTCAACATACTTTACCGTCATGGCGCAGTAAGCACAGCGTCTGAAGATAAACGCAACGGGTTGTGGGTTTGGTTAAGTAAAATATTTTTATTTCCCCACTCTGGTAACAAGACAAAGCACGGCGTCTTTCCACTTACCACAAATACCTCGAATATTGTGCGCAAAGCGAGGAACGGAGTGTCTTAACACTACGTTTTCTCTTACAAGCTTGCTAATTAACCCCGCTAATATCAAACTGCCACTCAATTATTCTAATGGTTTAGCTATCGTCTGATGAATAAGTTAAATAAAATAAATATATTTTATTGAGACCAATCGTCGCTCAGATTTTCATTTCCTCGCTCTGGTCACGAGGCAAAGCACAATGTGATGCTAAAAAAGTATGTTTTGGTATAAATTTTGGAAAAAGGAAACAATTTAATTTATATTATTATATTTTTAATCTACGTCAATCTTAATTGAACCTGTGACCATCAAAAATGGAACTACTTAACATTCCATGGTTTCATCTGCGACTCGATTCCTCATCGCGATGGGGATTCGCGTTGCAGAGTGAGAGAGAGGAGCTCAGAAAACGTGCCCGAGACAGGCGACACAAGAGTAGGCTTAAGGGGTGTTTAAATTTTTAGCGCTCACCTCCACTGTCCGAGCTCCTGTCCCTACCGATACTAGTGACAAAAGCGTGTGATAGATATCGCGATGGTTGTGGGTTTTATTACCACTTGAGGGAATTAATTATTTAGTATTTACTTATTTAGAAATCGTATAAAAATTTGAACGTAGCGGGACTCGAACCCGCGCCTCCTGGAAACCGACCAGGAAGCGCGACTTCGAGTCCCGCTATGTTCAGATTTTTATACGTTTTCTAAATAAGTATTTTTCTTTCCTAAGTGTGAAATAACACTTTGAAAATGTTTAAAAATATTTAGTATTTTCTCAACTCTCTGGCAATAAGACAAAGCGTATTGTTGAATTCCAACTTAACACCCAATACCTTAAAATGTCTGCGTTGCAATGGGTATGGATCAGACTATCAGCACACTTGGTTCCCTCTGCCTACCCTGGTGAATGCGGGAAACAGAAACTAAAAAAAAATCTAAATATCCTAATTTACATATATAACAAAGGAATCCGCGAATCCAGGTAGAAAAAATTAAAACTTAGCAATTTATAAATATGAAGCGTAAAATAAAAGTGGTAGCGTACGACCTCAGGGGTAACTTAGAAACTTTTTTTACGACCTACCCACTTTTGCCACAATGGCCGAGTTTAAGACCACGGTTTATGATTCCAGAAACTTCCACCGAGTTAGAGAGAAACGATCACCTACTTTACTTAATTTGCTTTATTTTTTTATATGATAATTGGAACATCGGTTTTATTATTATTATTTTTTATTTTATTTAAAGATATTTCCGTGCAGTGTGTTGTCCCATACGTGACTGTAAATGCGATGATCAAAGCTTGATTCCTTATTGAAAAAATATGTGAGAATTTCGACGTACATAACTCGATAAAAACGTGTGGTTTGATTACCTAGAATGCTTAGAAGAGTCACGGACTTGACTTAAATATTATTAATCAGCTTCACGCTGTGTCCCGAACACTGCAGGTAGGCAGAAGGAACGTAGTGTTAAAACACTCCATTCTCTACTTGCAGAATTCTGGAGGCTTTGCGTGTTGAGTGGCAGAACTCAACGCCTCGCTTATCCTCGACACCAGAGCGAAGAAATGAAAATGTAAATAAAAGATTATTATATGCGTAATATAAAGTACACTTCAAAAATATCGTCTTCAAAACTGAAACACAAAAAGTTATGGACGTAAAGACAGTAACAAAAACTTTATTATTAGTCTCGTGGACTGGTATTACTAATATTACTAAAATTCTATAGAGAGGCAACCCGACCCATTGCTCTTCCTTTCACGTTTTATAAATCATCCAAATATATAGTTATTAATAACCCACTATTCACAATTTGTTGCTTAATTAAAGCATTTAGGCAAAATTTACAGCATTATATTAGAAATTGTGAAATATTTACTGAATCATTTAAAGTGGTCTAAATATTCCACGTTTTGATCATATTTTATTTTAGATTCCAATGTAATACGGTCGGCA
>DWQW01008656.1:0-13711 GCA_018249695.1 Heliconius erato demophoon
ATTACGACCATACGGTAAGTTACAAAAGACATTCATTATAAAACTTTGTGTACATCAGGTCACAAAGTTTCTTACGAGGTTTACATACATATAATACTGTTTAAGGGTTTTAGAAATTCTAGTTAAATAATAAAAATATCTATAGATAAAGTGACAATATACCTTATATTGTCACTTTATCTATAGATATTTTTTAAACCAAAATTTAAGGAAATGAAATGAAAATAATTCATTCCTGAACGAAAGTTTTTTATCGAGCTTTAATTTTCTCACATCTTTAATATCTTATATTTATAAATTACGGGTGTAGGTATTAAATCAGATATAGTAATCGTTATGGGCTGTGGTAGCCTTAATTATATCCAGCTCAGGTCTCTTTGTAACATTTCTAAGATCTTGGCATCGAAATAAATACTCCTCTCAACGCAGTCGGAAATTTTCTTAAACACAATTTATTGTGTTATTTTCTTTCATTAATAATGAAAAGTATCCGTAGAAATAAGTAATCTGCAGTAACTGATAGTGCTCTTACTCCAGAAATCTGTAGAAATGATTACTGTAGAAATGATTACTGCAGTAATCATTTAATTAAATAAAGTAATCACTAAGTTAAGTAATCATTTAATTCAATAATTCCAATAAGGATAACATCTCAAAAAAATTGTAGAAAAAATAATTTAGAAATTTAACATTTTTTTTTCTAAATTCCTTGCGTTTCAAAAACGAACACTTCTTTTTGTTTCAAAAATAGCACATAGAAAAGAATTTATGTAAAGATTTTGTAAAATTTTAATATATCATAACAGATGCTTAAACTTTTGTCGTGTGATCCCGGCCTAGAATAGAAACATCCTGGTACTGGTGATGTCGTAAGAGGCGACTAAAGTACGTGTGGTAGAGTCACGTCGCTTTATGCCACTGCGTTTCGCATCAGGTAATGCCGGGCTCCGGCGCCCAACCCACCTTACAGGCCAGCAACGCCTCCTGCAGCTCCTCTGGTGTTGCACTGGATCGTGGGCGGCGGTAATCACTTACCATCAGTAATAATTCTGCAGTAATTGATACTGCTCTTACTTCAGAAATCCGTAGAAATAATTACTGCAGTAATCGTTTAATTAAATAAAGTAAAAACTAAGTTAAGTAATCATTTAATTTAAAAATTCCAATAAGGATAACATCCCAAAGAATTTGTAGAAAAAATAATTTAGAAACTTAACAGTTTTTTTTCTAAATTCCGTAAGCTTAAACTTACTGTTATATTTATTTATATTATATTAACTTTTATTATTAATTGTTACATGAGTTTTGGGTGCTAGAATATTATTATTATAAGTTATTCAAAATGACAGGTGTAAACTCAGTACCATCATTTCTTAAACATCGGATAGAAATAACTTTCCGGAGATTTACCCAAATCTTATCTCAACACGTTATATAAAACGAATGGGATTCCAACTTAAAGATGAATTACTTTTATTGCGTTAGGAATAAAATTTGTTGTACATTTTTTTATTATCTTGTACTGAACTTGCTATATATATATTTTTTTATTGTTTACCTTTTTTTTATTGTGTACCTTTTATGATCATGTACATTAAATTAAAATTAAATTAAATTAGCTTCACGCTGCATCCCGCACACAACAGGGTAGGCAGAGGGAACCTAGTGTTAAGACACTCCGTTCCCCACATTTCATCATGTACATTTATTTTTATTATTTTTTATCTTTGGAATACCTATAGAGAAAACTTAGAAATAATAATAAATCAAATCAGATCAAATCAAATCAGCTACACGCTGTATCCCGCACACAGCAGGGTAGGCAGAGGGAACTTAGTGTTAAGACACTGTGTTCCTCACTTTCTGCCGAATTCTGGAGGTATTGCGTGTTGAGTGCCAGAAGTCAACGCCGCGCTTAGCCTAGACACCAGAGCGAAGAAATGGACTTTGGATACAATTACTAAAAAAGCCCTTTCATTTAATATCCATATTAGGTGGGTTGTGCCAAAAATGTTATCCTCTATATTGTTGCGGCGGACATTTTGCATTAACAACAATATTGATTATTTATTATTATTTTGAGGCCAGTTGTAGCGCAGAGGCATGAAGTGCGGCTGTAAAACCGACTGGTTGTGGGTTCGATCCCCCCACTCGAGGAGATGAAATATTTACTTAAATTTATATTTCCATTTCTTCGCTCTTCGTGTCGAGGCAAAGTGAGGCGTTAAGTTCTGCCACTCAACACGCAATGCCTCCAGAATTGTCTTAAAACTAGGTTCCCTCTGCCTACCCTGCGGTGTGCGGGATACAGCGTAAAGCTGATTTATTTATTTATTTTCATAGCATCTCTTGGACGGTTTCCCAGAGATGTGGGTTCAATACCGCTTTAATCTCGGCTACATTCAAGTTTTTTATAAGTTTTCTGAAAAAGAACATAAAACGATATGATGGTGGTGTAGTATACACCACATTGGCGCTTAGTTTAATTCTTAGCTTCGTGCTACGGGGGACGGAAATGTCTCTAATTACTCGCGGATAAAAATATTCAATTCAGATTTGTCAAGACATTGGCATTTGATCAGAAGATAGAGAACGGGGTGATTTAACACTAGATTATCTTTGCCTTCTCAGCTAATTGGAAATCTAAAATAACACTATAACCATGAAAAGGCTGGTTATTTAATAATGATAAAATATTTTCCTCCCTTTTGGGTAAGTTGAAGAAACTTTTTTCATAATCTTTTACGACACAAGTTCTAGGAATATTCGAGACTGTGTTAGTTTTGTTGAAATGTTAACTTCTACTATTAAGAAAAAACACGTTTTTATTATTCGAGGGCGTTGTGGCGCGGGGGGACAGTTGTTGGTTCAATAACCACTTGGGGGTTATATTTAATTTACATTCTGGAGACAAAGTAATGTGGACAGTGGAGAACGGAGTGTTTTAACAGTAGTCTGCCTCTTTCGTGATAAAGCTACGGTTTTTGATATTTTTTAATATTTTTTTAACATAAAAAAACTTACTTGAACCTATTTATTTAATTTATTTAATACAATATTTTATTAAAAATCAAGAGGTATGCATACGATTATTTTTTTTTTATCTGGATTCTTTAGATGTTTGTGAATTCGTATCTGCTTTATATAAAAATGCGTGTGTCTTACCACTACATCTTTTATATAAACAAATCTAACTAGAGTTAAGACACCCCGTTTTGCACTCTCTACCGGACATTGCGTCTCGAGTGGTGGAAGCTTGACTAGAACTACACTATTAAAAACATCAGAATTTGTCTTTAAAACATAAACATTTATAAAAAATACTGAAGGCTTTCGAAATAATTAATTCGCCTGCGGCTCCGGTGCGTGGAATATGAATATTTCCAAAAACAGTTTAAAATATATCAAAGAAATCAAAAGTTGTTCTTCGAATCTTTTAATAGCTTTTTCACTGACGATTTCTGTTGTTTAAGATAAAGTCACCTTCCGTCACCATTCGGGGAAGTGAATCACTTTCATTTCCCCGTTACTTAACAAGTAATGGCTTGAAATCGGGCGATAGGTGGAGAACGGAGTATCGCAACATTAGGTACTCACTTATGATCTTGCGGGAAAATGCTCGAAGCTGCGCCTTTTTTAATAGTATAAATATTTCCACAGTATCTACTGGTAAAATTTCCCAGATTAAATACAATATTATATTTAAGGGACTGGTTTAAGTGTACTTACTACGTGTGCTTGAAGAAATAATATAGCTTCGAATCTCTCTGCAAGAGAAAAAAATATAGCATTAAAAGAATAATTTGAAAAGGAGGATAATGATGAACGTTGTTTTAAGTTCATTCCACAGTTTACCATAACAACAAAATATTCCACGAATTTGAACCCGCAATAAACGTAACTTATTCATTTAAATTGGACCAAATAAAAACGTGAACTCATATCATATATATTACGGCTTTAAGACCGCAAAAATATCTAAAAGTCTCTATGTAAATTACTCATATGATAAATTGGAAGTAATTTTTCAGTGGAAGTATTTTATGTACATTTTTCCTTCGCGTTTTGGTAAGGGTGGTTAAAAGGTATCTAAGATCTAGCGTTTTCATATTTCAAGTAATCCGCCCACCTACAGTTTTAGAGTTCCGCATATGAAATGGCTAAAGAAATTATGTTTATATTTTTAAAATTTTATTTATAGTTATGCTGTATATCTATTCCCCATTTTCGGTTTAACTTTCAAAAAATTGCGTGTTAATTGGTGATATTCAATGTCGCGCTTTGTTTAGTCACTAAAGTGAGAAACTGAAAATATGGCAAAGATTGAAATTATGGCAAAGAGTGGGGATCGAACCCACAACCGACACGTTTACAATCATACGGTGTACCACAACGCCTAATTGATTTATTTTTTAAGAACTTTTTGTACAATTTAATATGCATCGTTATATTGTGATTGCTGTGCACAGGCGGTTAGGTTGGGTTATTATTTTATTTTTATGTAGATACTACTCTACCCTACTCTATATCTCTCGTATCTGGCAAGATCAATAACTAACTGAAATCTGAATCTTCATTTTGTCTATTTTAGAATTATGTGGAGGCTGGCAGTTGGTTGGCAATATCTTATCAGAAATCAAATTCTGCTAAAATCTTCTTTATAGAAAAATAAAAAATAAAAAAAAACTGTACAGAACCTACTTTAATACGTAACTTTCAAACTTGACACCTTTTTATACATTCGCCGGCTATTAATTATAGCTGAAATAAACACGTAACGCTCCACTGTAACACGTTTTAATGACGTTTTAGTTTACCCCAAGCAAGTAAAGGCGTGATATATGAATATTTTATTTTCGCTACAAAAAAAAATTGTATAATAACCTATTTTTTTTATATTTATTTAATTTTTATTTTACTTTAAAAATGTAAAAAAAAACTTCTTTCAACTTTCACTTGGAAAAAATAAATCCTTTTTTCGAAAATAAATAAAAATTGTAGCGGGATTTGAATCAGCGTCTCTGAGAAATTTATGATAAAATTTTATTAGTTTTTTTAAATATGTCATATCTTTTTTGTTAGATTAAAATCAAACATTGTTTTTCACATTTACTGAACAGTAACTAGCTCAACAGGTTTTGATGGTCTTATTTCTACTCTGTTATGTGCAACGAAAAGATAAAAATCTTTATAATCTAATCTAATCAGCTTCACGCTGTGCACACAGCAGGGTAGGCAGAGGGAATTTTTCCTTAAGTGGAAAACATTACAGTCACACCCTTGTGCAAATGCTTGCGCCGACGACCTAAAAATCTTTATTTTCTGCATAAAAAAAAATATAGACGCCATTCGTAGTGCAGAGGCACACAGTGTAGTGTGACTGTACACGACAGTTGTGGATTCGATCCCCCTCGAGGAAGTGAAATATTTATTTATATTTGTATTTCCATTTCTTCGCTCTGGTGTCGAGGCAAAAAGCACGGCGTTGAAATCCGCCGTTCATGACGTCATGCCTTTAGAATTTGGTGGAAACTAGTGAACGGATTGTCATAACACTAGGTTCCCTCTGCCTACTCTGCTGTGTCCCACACACAGCAGGGTAGGCAGAGGGAACATAAAAAAATGTTGAATTGATAACCTCCTCCTTTTACATAAGTCGGTTAAAAAGTCATTACTGTGTATAAATAATACACCGTCTTATCTCGCCTAAATGATAAATAGCCTATGGTAGGAGCATATTAATTACAGCGTATATTTATTTATATATTTTATTATATTCTATTTATATTTTTTTTAAGCTTCACGCTGTATCCCGCATATAGCAGAATAGGAAAGATTTATTATTGTTAAGCAACCCCCTTCCTCGCATTAAATCAAAGTTTTGAGAACTAAAATGTATAAAAACAGATTTGAGAGTTGCAGCACTCAACGCTCAGTAATAAAAATAAATTAAACCTCCGAATGGGAAACGAATCCACGACCATCGCGATGACTGTTTGATCGCTTGACCGCTGTACCATGACTCTTTATTCTAGCTCTATTCTAATCATTTATTACTTAAAACAAACACTACAAAATATATACAAAATATCATCTAAAGCCATCCCATATTAGGTCCGAATATGTGAAATAAAATATTAACAACCATACTTTGTAGTCGAGGGGATAGCAAATCCGTCAAAAGCGTTTTGCATATCATTTGTAGGTAAACTATTCATGCCTTTCTTCATATATGTATATAGCAAATACCTGGGTCCTGGGTCCTAAATCTCGAGGGCTATTTGACTGTGACGATCCCATTGCTTTGTAGGATTTTTTATATTTATTTTTATTTATGCTTAAACCTGCCTTTATGTCTGAATAATATATTACATTTCAGAATTTATCCGATCATTAGTTGTTCGGTATGGGGACGTCGAAATAGGTTTGTATTTTATTTTAGTTAGTTTCACGTAGCTAATCTTGGTTTAGATTAGATTGTAATAGCGGTAGACTAATTCGTAGTAGGTAAAGAAGCAGGTACAGAAAACCTTAAAACCATTATAATTATTTTCCATTTACGAACTGTAAAGAAAAATATATAACAAACAAAAATATATTTTTTACGTGTGGTAGAGTCACGTCGCCAGCAATGGCAACACGCGTGGGCAGACTCGACCGGATCATTACCACCCCCGGCATTTAAAACCGGCGTGAAGTAGTGGCTTTATGCCACTGCGTTTCGCATCAGGTAATGCCGGGCTCCGGCGCCCAACCCACCTTACAGGCATGCAACGCACCTGTAGCTCCTCTGGTGTTGGGCGGGTCTTGGGCGGCGGTGATCACTTACCGTCAGGTGACCCGCACGCTTGTTTGCCTTGTCTTTTCCATAAAGAAAAAATAAATCTACTACGTCAGTATATAAATTTTATATGTATACAATATAATGTAGGATTTAACTTTACTAATACAGAGTCAAAATCGCATTTTATACCCCATAATTCTGATTTGCATACAGAAAGTACTAGTTAAATGTCTTTCACATTTAACATTCAACGTAGCGCCCGTGGAGCCAGACGAAATAACTAAACTCGTTTAAAGTCATTCTGTAGTTTTGTTATAATGTTATACAATATGCAACAACTGCTATGAAAATTCGACAATGGTACTTAAATATGAGTAAAATTTTATATTCTTTAAAATAATCAGACAAGTGTGAGTCGGCATCGCAAATCGCCCACATCCGGAGGATCCGTACCAATTTTAGGTTAATAGGCCAACGGGAAGTAAAGTTCACAAGCTTAAGTTTGCTCCTTGTTACTCATTTTATTTATTTTTTTTTACTTCACGATGTATTCTGAGTTAAGATATTTACTTCATTTTCCTACTTTCCGCCACATTTTTGAGGCATTGCGTGTTGAGTGGCAGAACTCAAGGGCGGTGCCTCGTTAGCCGGGCGAAAAAATGGAAATATTAATTTTTTACATTTCCTCGGGTGGGAATCGAATCCACAATAGTTGTGATTACTGTCACACTCCTATGCCATTGAGCCACGCCGACCTAAATGAAATGGCTGCTTGCAATTTATGAAATAAAAACTTTCGCAATTTATGAAATGAAAACGAAAAGACGCACAAAAAAGTGATCAGATAAGGGTTCCATTTTTTTTGGTTAGAGTCACCTAGGTCTAGAAGTCATCTGTGGGCGTGAAACCCCAATAATAACTAAAATAGCAAAAATATGTCTAGTTGCATAATTTCAAAAGTATTGTTAAAAAATTACTGTCGTCGTAGTCAGCGGAAAATGATTTTCTCTTTATATGCCATTTGTTTGTAGAGTAAAACTATTTTATCAAAAATATACAACATATTTAAGATCATTTACAGCTTTACATTGTATCTGCGTTGTCTGATACCTGAGCGAGGAATGAGAACAATTCATTTTCTCTAGTAGGAATCGAAACCACAACCATCACGTTTACAGTCGCACACTGTTCCGCTGCGCCACTCTAATTTTAGATGATGGCTTAAAAAAACAAAGACAAATGACAGTTTCAAAAAACAAACTTAAACAAAACATTAAACTTTTTAATTTTTAAATCCAAGGGATGATTCTCACATTTTTCTTAATCAAAACATCTTAAGTCAAAAAGTTAAAGTTGAGAAAAGTTTTAAGCTATACCACGCCAAAGATTCCAAACGCATCCAACTGTAAACCGCTAATCTTGTTAAACATCGGATGCTCTACACCAAATAAAAGTATTTAAAGTTTGAGCACGATTTTAGAGCGAAATAAGCTCACTTACTTATTTCTAGTAAATAAAATAAAAAATAAACCAGCTTCACGCTGTACCCCGCACCCAGCAGGATAGGTAGAGGGAACCTAGTGTTAAGACACTCCGTTCCCCACTTTCTGCCGAATTCCGGAGGCATTGCGTGTTGAATGGCAGAACTCAACGCCGCGCTTTGCTCAACACCAGAGCATAATGCTATTTTTTTTTTATTTTATATAAAATTAACACTATATTTTTTTTTATTTAATTTTTACTATAAAATATGAGACTTTGTACAGTCAAATTAAGGAATTAAATCTACTATTATATAAGTTAACCGTACATAGTTTTAATATTACACAGTATAATAAAGATTCAAATAATAAAAATAAGTTTATATATTATGCTACAACAGAAAAATTTATTCAATAAATGAAATTAAGTTTAGCTTGGAGTCAAAATTTGATGATATTCTTAAACCATTTTTTTTTTGCAGATGGCGAATGCAGAATCAGGAAGGCAGCGGTAAAATAAACATACAGATCATACAACCTCAACCAACGGAAATGATAATTTGAAACTACCAAAATGGCATTAAGAAACTCTTTACCAACTTTTGTAACGATACTTATTTGTACTTTATGTCTAAGTGCACACGAAAGTGCAAAAAAAGTACATAATAACGAAACAATTTTAAAAGATTTAGATAGTCTTATCAATACCAAATATATTTTAGATATTAGCAAAGATGATACTGTTATAAATTTAAACTTACACAATTTAAGATTAAAAAGAAATACAAACGAAAGCCTATTTTATAACGAATTGAACAAAACTAATAAAGAAATAAAAGCAGATTTAAACGACAAAGATAAAATGGTGGCAAACAGATCTGATTTGATAGTAGACACAACAGAATATTATGATGTTAATTCAACAGAGGAACCTTGTGTAGGTGACCCTGAGTTTTGTAACATGACTAAAGAAGAATATATGGAAATGCTAAATGATTATATTTATCCTCAGCCATATGAATGGGTATTGATAGCCACGCATGCTATAGTATTTGTAATAGGTCTTATAGGAAATGCTTTAGTCTGTATAGCAGTATATAGAAACCACTCCATGAGGACAGTCACAAATTACTTCATAGTAAATCTGGCGGTGGCAGACTTCATGGTAATCCTCATATGTCTACCGCCAACTGTTTTGTGGGATGTCACTGAGACCTGGTTCTTTGGGACGGCTATGTGCAGAATCGTGCTGTATTTTCAGGTATGTAATTTTTGTTTTTGGTTTTTTTTGAAAAGCGTTCGTTTTCTCATTTAGTGTTCCACAACCTAAAGATAAAGCAGCACTCTCCTCCAGGCTACATTTCATGAACTGTGTTTGTTAAAATTTTCACTGATGACATATTTCTGTTGAAATAAAAAAAAAAACAAAAAAGCAACAAGTACTAAAAATCTGTATTAAATAAATATTTGAGGAGGCTCCCACACAACGAATATGATATTTTTAGTAGTTTATATATGTAGGTATGAAACTCTTCGTAAGCAAGCAAGTCCGATTGACACTTTTCTGTTTTTCTTTTATATTGAGAAAGAAAAATCTACTACCACGAATCAATCCTTCAAGTGGGGATCGAACCAACAACCATCGCGTTTACAGTCAAATACCTTCTACTGTGTCACAATGCACATGTTTTTGTAGTTCATGATTTACATGTTTATTAACTTACGTACGCAAATCTGGAGTCACGTCTGGTATTTGTTAAAAGGAAATGTAGATAACTCAATTTTAGGAAAAGGGTCTAAAAGAAATCCTTGATTAACTTAGCATACAAAATGAGATGCATGTAAAGGGCACATTAATGTTGTATAAAAAAATATTTACATAAACCCAAAGTTATATAATTACGAACCCTCTTGAGGAAAGAAATATTTTTTCTTTCTCTTTCAGGAGATTATACAATTTAAATAACCTTACAAATTTAAATCTATACTTTGAAATCTACTTTTTTTAACTATTTGTATGTAACTGAAGAGTTTGTTTTATTAAAGTTTAGTCTAAAACTAAGTCTAATGAAAACTACTGGTTGTAGCCTATATTACACCACGTTAATTATTTTGAAGCCAAAACCCACTCTACATTTTTTTCCATTTGAATAGATGGGCGAAGCCGCGTTCATCATTAATTTAAAAAAAAACTAAGCTGTTTTATATTTTTAAAGTGTTACTTTACACTTAAAAAAGAAAAATAATTATATAATTTAAAGCGGAGGTACAACTTATATAGCTATAGTATGACAACCACGAGGTGCGGGTTCAAATCGGACTACGTTTTTTAATTTTCATACGTTTTTTTTAAAAAGTAGCTATCTTTTTATTTTTTATTTCAATACAATCTGTCATATGTCATATATATATTTGCTTTTGCCAAAGCCTTAATCCTTTCCGGCATTAGCACAGTTAGTTACCCTTTGAGGGACGTGTGTGACGCGACTGTCCTTTCAATTTGGACGAAAAATTAAATATTTATACGGTTTTTTGATTCTGAACTGAAACAATGTCAAAAGAGCTAGAGCAAATTGGTAAATTGGACAGAATTTTGTGTTATTATTTTTCCATTTTGTTTCTCATGCAATCAACTTCGTATAGTTATAAATTATAATATATTTAGAAAGATTAAAGAATGTGATGATTTACTGAAAATAAGCTTCATTTTATTCTTATTTAACGTAGGTATTAGGTATAACTAACTTTGAATTTATTTTTTTACCTTATTTAATGTCATGACGCTATACAGCGCCCACTTAGAGTTTTTTAACCTTTTATGCAATATCCTTCTACTTATATCAAAGTAGGCAGAGGGAACCCGTTGATTCTAGCACTCAATATGCAATGTCTTGAAAATGGTTATTGCTTGGGAAATGGAATGTCTTAACACTTAACCTATTCCTACCTACCTACACGCCCAAAAACGTCAGTTTTTTTTAAATTAAAACGAAATATGATCACACGTAGTATGTCTAGTCTAAGTTCTATACCAAGTCTTATAAAAATTAATCAATGAATTTCATTCAAAGAAATTGGAATATAAGAAATAAAATTGAATAGATATAGATAAAATAAATAACGATCTTAGAGTTCCACACGTTAAAAAGAAAAACCACTACAATTATAGGAAAATTCGTTGTCTGTCAGTCTATCATAGTCATATTGTTATAAAACTTCAGATTTAAATGAACTTTATTATTCTTTTTCCTCCCCTCAATATAGCAATTTTATGTAAACAAACTTATATTTTCGATCGCTTTACTTATTTTCCTTTTCCTATACGAAATGCTATAAAAGAATGCTTTTATGTAATGTGGTGATTTATTATATTAAGTACCTCTTTACTCAATACGCAATGACTTGGAAAATGAAGTGTTTTAACATTAAGTTCCCCTTCCTTACTCTGCTATGTGCGGGTTACAATGAAAAAGTAAAAAAAAAACATTCAACATACAAAATCATCGCAAGATACTCTATCAGACTATTTTTTAACTATCAGGATTCGTGAAATACCGACACACGGACAGACAGTAAAATTTTAGTAATAGGATCCTATTTACTCCTTTGTGTACAGAACCCAAAAAAGTGCACATACGCCATTTTGCACAAAATAAATAATATATTTTTAAGATATTTTAATTCAGGCTTTAAGCCTTGCCATGCCAAAAAATTAACACGAATATATTAGCTAGAATACACTCGAAACATAAAAAGGGTAAAGAGGGTTAAAAATAAGCACCTCATTTCAAAATCTCACAACAAACGTTGTTCATTTCACATTTGCCACGGAAATGTATGAGATTAAACTACTTATGAATTTTCCCGAGTGTTAAATGAAAATAAGGATTTAATTAATACCGACCGACCGTCTGTCTCTAACTTTATGGTCTTATATAAAATTTATGATTAAGTCCATTCGGTAGATATAGAATAATAAAAAATATTTGTAAAAACAAAAACCCCGACTGCATCAAACTAAACCGAAAATAAACAAGCCCAATAGTTTATTAGGATTGACAGTCGGGACCTCTTTAAATTATGCGGGATTTTATTGATTAAAAAATTACTTATAGGTCCCGACTGTTAATCCTAATAAACTATTGGGCTTGTTTATTTTCGGTTTAGTTTGATGCAGTCGGGGTTTTTGTTTTTACAAATATTTTTTATTTTTCATTTTTTTGTTAGAATTTATTATGGTAATGATAATTATGATATACCTTTTTGAAATCCTGAAATTAAGCTCTTGCATTTGATACCCATATTGTGGTATTCGAAACGAAAAAAATTTTTTTCACTAAATTCAATGGCGTACCACAGCCGCCATGATTGTTTTTTATTAACCTCACCTATCTAAGAACACTTGGGCTGCTAATACGAATCTAACGATACCTCAAATATGTAAATCCGTTCAGCGGTTCTGGAGATACGAGGTAATAAAGAATATTACATACATACAAGATACGCGCGAAAAACATAACCCTTTCTTAGCAGTCGGGAAAAATAAATCAGCTTCACGCTGTATCCCGCACGCAGCAGGATAGGCAGAGGGAACTTAGTGTTAAGACACTCCGTTCAACACTTTCCGCTGAGTTCTGAAGGCATTGCGTGTTGAGTGCGTAACTCAGCGCTGCGCTTTGCCTCGACACCAGAGCGAAGAAATAAAAATATAAATGTAAATATATTTAATTTCTTTGAACGGGAATCGAACCCAGAACCAATCGATTTTGCAGTCACACTTTGTGCTCCTGCGCAACAACTGGCCTCTAGATAGAGAATTAATCACGCCTTTTACCGCATGACAGGATAGGCGTTACTCAATATTGAGCTTTGTCTTGTGTGAACTTGTGTGAACCCAAAGAAATTAAATCAGTCCAATCCGCCGAGTGATGATCAATCACATTTAGTGTTTTAATGCTCTGATGGCCTCTTAAGTTTTTATTTATACATTTTAAAAATTGAATTAAAATGGTACAAATAAACTACGACTCTATACCCTCTACATTCAGTGTATCATTATCAGTCATCTTATGTTTTCTTGTTGTGACTTATCGTGACATATGTATACGTACATATTGTACCCAAGAGTGTCCAAGAGAGAAGAAAGATTTTGGACAGGTTTCACATTTTCAGGCTACCGGCGCACAATAAACCTATTTACATTATCACCAGCTTGCTTATGAATAGGTCAGAGAAAATTTCGACACTCTACTGACTCTACTGACATTTATATAGAATATATTTAACATTTTTTAAAGTGTTAATCCACACTAAAAAAATCTAACTTAACTTAACTTAACTTAGCTTCACGCTTTATCCCTTGCGGGGTAGTCAGAGAGAACGGAGCGCCAAACGCTACGGTCTCTACATACCTCTTTCGCCTCGTCCACTGTCATCAACCTCTTCA
>DWQW01008657.1:0-13709 GCA_018249695.1 Heliconius erato demophoon
CTTTTTTCCTGGTCAATAGTCGCCCGATTGTTTCAACGTCACCCTGCAGATTACACGACCTAGCTGACATGACACACTTTATTGTTCTATTAACAACGATAATCAACTAGGGTCGACGCTTTGTCTGGATTTCCTGCTTTATCTAATAAATAAACGTGTTTACATACATTTTTATATAATAGATTTCATTATATATTTTTTGTTTAAGGCTTATTTTTTAATTTGCTAGTACATATTATTAGGACTGAAACTGAAATTTGACAACCCTATGTAGATGTAGCTAATTCAATTGTCACTTCCTGATTGTATTAAGTAAGGAGTCGCTAAGACCTCTATTATATAAGGTGACATTATTCATACCTTTGCTGACAAAATAATTAATTATTTAGGTTAGTGCCGGAGTTCGTTGACCGAGGTCGTTATTTACAAAAAACAATGTTGTTATTCAGATTTATCTTGATTTTTAAAGTATAATTACACAAGATCTACTTAATTTACAACAATTAATTTTTAAATAAGAAATAACATATGACATCATCATGACCTGAGTGACCGTGGTGGTTGTGTGTGCAAATAAATACGTGTTTATATGTATATTAAAAATATAATTCAACAATATGGATAGTTTTTCCACGCTTTGGCAAAACAAAGTGAGGCTCGTGTATTCCGCCAGCCTCTGGCAATACAAGCCCATAATACAAATCAAATCAGCTTCACGCTGTATCCCGCACACAGCAGGGAGGCAGAGGAAACCTAGTGTTAAGACACTCCGTTCCCCACTTTCTGCCGAATTCTGGAGGCATTGCGTGTTGAGTGGCAAAACTCAACGCATAACTCATAATACAATACCTATTATTATTACATTTAATATTTTTCGTCATATAAAGCTAGAAAATAATTAATTCGTAGAAAATAACAGAAGGCAGTGGTTAAGTAAATGTTGATCTTAATGTCTATTTTAATCCAAATCTTTCAAATTATCTGCAAAGTAACCAATTTCTTGAAAATCACCTAACTTACTTATATTAAAAAGCAAAAAAAGCAAAGAATAATAAAACACAAACTAAATCAAGTTTCGTTACAACAAATAAAAATGAACTTTTTATATATTTTTAACAATAGTTATGACATAAATAAGGTACAGGTTACATAAAACAAGTGGAAAACGTTGGTTTTAATAATGATTTGGATCCAGTAGCGAGGCATTAGACCGTGTACCCTCTGGTCATGGTCCGCCGCTCGCTGTTTCGTCATATCCTAAACTTGGAATCTTTTTCACAATCTGTGTTCGATCCGCTATGAAGTTTTCTATTATGGATATTGAAAAATATACTAGTAAATAATATAATATAATAATTTTAGCTGTAAATATAATAATTTTAGTTATGACTGTAACGATTGTGGATTCAATCCTCTTACGGGGAATGATTATTTTTAATTTCTCATATACAAAAGAGTGGCGTTAAATTTCATCACTTATATACAGAACGGGGTATCTTAACACTAGGTTTCCTTTCTATATATCGGCGATATGCGAAAAACTGAGTGATTGACTGATTGAAGAACTAACTATAAGCTCCATTAAGTTATTTCCACGAGTTTTCCTTTTAGATAATATATTGTTAGAAATTTACTAATGAAAATATTAATTCTTATTTTATTTTATTACCTGTTATAACCTTTCTTAATATTCTTGCAGTTAATTAAGATAAAATATGTGTTTTGAATAATAAAGTAGCCCGAAGACAATCTCAAAGTGAATTATAATATTCATATCACATTTAGATCGAATCTTATAGATAATATATCATTCATCTTAATACGTCTCAATCATTCAAAAACCGCTAGAAATATAATATAAATATCATTACAGTAAATAACTTTACCAACCCACATAGTTTGCACTATCATTGGCACACTCCGTTTATATATTGGATATATGATACTTCCTCATATAATGCACATTTGAGGTAATGATTGCAGGTGAACGCTATTTCTGTACCGATGATGGAAACCGTTTGAACGTTGACTTCATCGTGCACTTAGCCGCTGCTGGAGACACGTCATATCTTTAATTATAAGATATTTCCTTCTATTACATATCTTACCTTTAATACTGAGAAAGAGAAAAATTTTGCGCTTAGATAGGGGAAAAAAACCATTTCAAAATGTAATACAAGGACAAGATCAAATTACGCATACGGTCATAAACATCATTATGATCCTATGGAGCTATCGTGGCACAACGGCTGTCAGATTGTTAAAACGTGAGGATTGTAGGCTTGATTGTCATTTAAGTCAGTGAATTATGTTCATTTTCTCGCTTTAGTTAGAAGACAAATCGCGGCTATGAGTTCCGCCGCTCAATATCAAATGTCTTGGAAATTTGGCAGAAAATGAAGAACAGCCTAAAGCTCTAAAAAATGATTGTAGTTAGTAGTCTAATTCCAGTGACGTAAATAATAAACTTTAGGGTAAATAATGACAGTCTACAATTCTTAAAAGGATAATTGCTTGGTTTAATTTTTCTTCATGGAACTATTTTTGTCATGACTAACGTCGAATAAATTTGTCATGACGCATTGTCTCAATTGCGAGTGCACTTATTTTTGACACACATAAAGACATACTACGATTTATTTCTTTAATTGTTTAATCTCAGCTAAATCCCGTATTGCATGTTAAGTAGAAAGTGATTATGTTTTCTAGTGGTTAACAAATATAAAGATATATTTGTTTGCGTATATTTAATTTTAGGGAATTTTCTTATTTTTGTCAATTTTTTAAGAGTATCCAATAAGCAAAAGTTCAGAGAGTCCAATTTTAAAGCGGCCACGACACATAAACCGTATTATACTTAAGTATCAGGATACTTACAAAATGGTAGATGACCATTAAGGTACCTGCTAGAAGAATCATAATTAACTAGATAGTGAGATATGATTGGCAATGTCATTACCCCTGTGCACCGGAGCATAGCGCCCTCAGCGTTCCGCTCGCTGCTCCGGTCAGACACCTTGCGTCTGAATGGTCGTCTTGCACGTTTACTTGGAGGAATCATACATTTTTTCAAGATTTTATAACGATTGTGATTTCAAAGAACTAGCTAGCTAGCTAGGAACGTGGAGCATAATTGAAATTTGTAAAAAAAATCTTAGTTTCGCTTAAAATTTTACTAATTTGTTAAGATTTGGGGTTAAAATTTGATACAATTTGTAGAGGAATGTTAAATGTTGAAGTATAGCTAAAGATTTTCAAAATTAAAATAATACGTTACACTTCAAATATAGTTCATTAATTATTATTTGAATAGATTTCATTAAAACTACTTCTATTTCTAACTATTTCATTATATTATAGGGAAGGCAAAATTAAATTTGAAATGTTTTCTTTCTTATCCTCATCGGACTTATTTAATACAGTTTACAGATATTAAATTAGCAGAAATTTTCTTATTTATTTTATTACTACTTTAGTACTAAGATGATGATTGTATAATAGTAAAAAAAAATATATATTTTTTTTAATATTTGTAAAGTGCGGCGATGGTGTCCGACTCGCGTGAGTTTGCGACTGGAATATCGTCTATCTATCTGGAAACATCCACAATATGTCCACAATGAGGTCAAAAAGTGAACAAACTTTAGAAATTAAAAATAATTTTCTATTAGTTTTAAAAAATATTTATATTCGTAATTGAATAAATAATAAATAAATATTGTACCTATACTTTAAAAAAATATTATAATTCTATATATGGAATACAAATAAAAAAATAATATATATATTTTTCCCTGAGTAAATATATTACAGGGCATAGACCAAGTTGGTGAGCTAAGACACGGTGTCCAGATAGTATCAGTGCGATTTATTACAACACTTGGTTAAATTATAAAAGAGCTGTGAAACAGAGCTCGTGATCCACCGATGTTATCACACGAATGGAACTTGTGAAGATTATGTTAATTAAAATTGAAATTATTTATAAATATAGTGTTAATTTTTAATTTGGCAATGGCTTTGGGCATCCTTGTTATAGTAGAATTGGATATGTATTTTTTTTAAGTGGTGGCTTATCGAATTACATCTGTAGAACTGACATTACTGACATTTTTATATAACTTGAAATTGAGTCGACTTCACAAGTGCTTGTAATGGCCCAATTGAAGAATATAGAATATTTTGATTTTAGCCGTCTATTTTTATACTGTAATTCAGCTCTTCCAAGTGTCTCTTTTGTGATACTGGCAAAATAGACAACGATCAACTGGCATGCCTAATTGTTATAAAATAAAAAACAGAAGGACAGTATACGGGATGTTGTGTTTTAAATATTTAAAGATGCTTGAAGTTACATTAAAATATTGTTTTAAAATTTGAATGAATCTTGAAATTTAAACTATAATTTTTGTTGAATGAAATTGATGTTTTCTGGTTATTTTTAAAAAGCTTTTGCTTGTAAATCTGTTTTAGTCTGGGTTTAATATTTTTTTTATCTAAATTATTATATCTTATTGATTAAAAGCTATCAGCTTCACACTATATCCCGCACACAGTAGGGTAGGCAAAGGGAACCTAGTGTAAAGACACTCCGTTCCACATTTTCCACCGAGTTCTGGAGGCATTGCGTTTGCATTAAAAGCTATTCTATACTTTTAATTTTAATTTATTATTTATAGATATCTATTCATAAACATAAAATACATATTTAGTTAAGTGTGCAAACTTTTATGTTAATATTATTACAGCCATACCCTTTGAAAGATCATTCAATCAATTATTTATTAAAAAAAACTAATTTAAAAACATAATTTAATAACATTACTCAATTTGATATAAAAAAAACCAATTGTAAACGAAAAACAGTTTTGAATTGTGTAACGAAATTACATTAAGCACAAAGTTTACAATTGCCATGTCTACTCTCGTAAGCTCAGATAAATACAGTAAACATACATTTACTCGTTTTACGTAATAACCTCTATAAATACTTTGAGAATGTTTTATAATAATTATAAGCTTACCCTATTCTACGGTATAGAATAGGGTAAGCTATAATTATTACAAAATATAGTCCATTATTCCTTGTACTAGTATGTCCTGATTCTTAGAGAGACTAGTTAGAGAGTGCAGGACCAGAAATAACAATTTTGTTTTTAGTATTTAAGATGTGATAGGCCGTTGGTAATATAATTTGATGGGAGATTTAGCCTATTTAATGGTGTAGAATAGCCTAAGCTTATAATTGTTCAATATAGTCCATGTGACTATAAAATCGACTGGTTGTGGGCTCGATCACCACTCGAGGAAATGATATATTTATTTAAATGTTTGTTTTCATTTCGCTCTGGTGTCGAGGCAAAGCGCGGCTTTGAGTTCCGCGCTTTTCCTCGACACAGCACGCTATGCCTCTAGAATTCGGCGGAATGTGGTGAACGGAGTGTCTTGACACTAGGTTCTCCCTGCCTACTCTGCTGTGGGAGGGATACAGCGTGAAGCTAATTTAATTTATTTAATTTTTAAAAATAAAAAACAAGTACATTTTTAGAATGTTTTAAGCTTTTAAATGTAAAATTACAATACCACTCAAAAACCTGACCAGCCATCTTTAAAAAGTTTTTTTTTCTGTTATGGACTGACTGAAAAAGGTCATTTAACACCCAATATCTTTTAAGAAAATTAATAGAGCTTAGAAAATTGAAATCTAGATTATATAAAAAGCCAAATGCTACAAAAACGCGGTACATTTGAAATTTTATCGGCAAAAACTATTTAGAATTTTTGTATATACGAGTATTTGTTTAACGGGTGTCATCGTCACCGACGTCGCGCTCGGTGGAGCATTGCGGACGGTAGGTGCAATACGTCCTAGTTAGCTATATTAAGTATGACTAACTAATGCTTGTGATTTTACATGGTTTTTTTTTAATATTTATATTTGACAGGTGATATAAGAAATCAGCTTCACGCTGTATCCCGCACACAGCTGGGTTAGCAGGGAACTTAATGTTAAGTCACTCGGTTTCCCACTAGATCTTTTTTTACTATACCTTTCTTTTACATTAAGTGCTTCTGCTAAGAAAGTATATACAATTTATGATATTTTTATGATTTTCCCCCAAATTGAATTTTATTAAAAAAACATCATCCATCTGCCTAGGAACGTAAGTATATGAATGTAGTATAATTTAGCGCTGCCGCATATAGCAGGGTAGGCAGATGGAAATTGGAAACCTGGTGTTAAGACTCTCCTCTGCCATTAAGTCGCTTCCTTTCTCCACTTTTCGCTAAATTCTGGAGTGGAATTGCCACTTTAACGAAGCGTTTTGCCTATTTCACTTGCTCGAGTGGGAATCGAACCCACAATCTATCACGTTTACTGTCGCACGCTTGTGCCCATTAGCCACAGTGAATATACAAGACGAAATAAAACGAAATAAAAAAATGCAATAAAAATTATTATGAACAAAAAAACAAAACAACGAAAACGATGACGATGTCAAAAAAATCAAACATAAAATTTAGATACAACTGACAACATCTTCTCATGTAACAAATAGAGTCGTCCATATTATCTTCTTTCTTGACAATAGCTGTTAGCTAGATGAATCATTGTGCTAAATGTTTATTTATCTTATGAGGTCTATGAGGTGAGCAGATGCAGGAATTAAACTACTTAATTAATTAAGCTTTTAGTCTATATTAAATTTTTAATCAACATTTTACGACTTTGTCGTCAAGTCAACTAAAGAAATTAGAAGTTATTGAATTGACCAGTTTATACGTACAGTACATATGTATATTTTACAAGTAAACTATCTATAGCTATTTTTAAACATTTTTAAATTGTTATTCCACACTTAGGAAAGAAAAATACTTATTTAGCGTAATATAACCCGCGCCTCCTGGAATGTTTCCAGTCGAGTTTCGAGTCCCGCTACGTTCAAATTTTTATACGTTTTCTAAATAAGTGTCTATCTATAGCTATAATATATATAGAGCTTACATAAAAATATCGAATCAGTCATTAATTTTATTGATATATAAGACAGATTTCATATTAAAAGTATAAAATAAAAAAAATGGCCTTTGAGCTTCTAAAGTTTTTGTCCCATTATAAAATAGTATAGAATAAAATTTCTTTTAGCTTCACGCTGTGTTAGAAGTAATCTGGGAACCTAGTATAGGTACTCCGTTATCATTAAGACACTTACGTTCCCCACTTTCCGCCGAATACTAGAGGCATTGGGTGTTGAGTGGCAACAACGCCGCGCTTTACCACGTTACCAAGAAAGGAACTGAAAAAAATTGATATTTTATTTCCTCGAGTGGGAATCGAACCCACTCACTACCTGTCGCGTTTACAGTCGCTTATTCTCCTGCGCCACGACTCCACCTCGCCGGCCTCATATAAAATTTCTATTAAAGAATATTAGTAGGTAATGGTTAATTCTTCAGGGTTGAGAGCAAGTAGGCTTGCGATAGCTCCTAAATTAGCATCCCAACAGCGCTAAGTGCATCTCCCTGCGCACGCACCGTTACAATCAACAATTGCAAACACTTCTGGATGGGTGGTATTTAAAGAAAGTGCTTATCACACCGTACCGTCAAGAACTTCCACAGTCTGTAATTTGTATAATAGATGGATATACCTAGTTGGTACAAAGGCGTGGCTTTTATGGTATTTTTTTCATTTTAGTTCAAATTTCCATAAGTAACGTGATATTTTTTTAAATATTCTCTTTTTTTTGCAAAATAATTTGCATAGCTTTAAAAAAAGGATACTTACTGTTGTGTTGTGTATATTTTTATTATCCTTTTTTATCACAATATTGTATAACAATTTTAAATTCCGAAATAAAAAGGTAACACAAGGGTATCATGAAGTACGTCGGAATCCGCCAGTCAACACACAATACAGCTAATTCAGATGTACTCAAACAGAGAGTTGTGATTTGACACTAGCTTCTCTGGTGGTTTTAAACAATTGTTTAAAAGGTGGACTAAAAAAAATATAAATTAAACAATTGTTTAAAAGGTGGACTAAAAAAAATGATTAAATCACCTATTCTTTTATATATATATGCGTGACTGTAAGCGCGACAGGTTGTGGGTTCAATTCCCACAACAGGAAATCGAATATATTTTAATATTTTCATTTCTTCGTTTTGGTGTCGAGTCAAAGCGCAGCGTTGAATTCTATTACTCAATACGCAATGCCTTTAGAATTCGGCGGTAGTGGTGACCGGAGTGACCTAGCACTAATCTCCAACGGCATACGTTGAAAAAAAAAAACATATTTTATCTCTTAACCATTTATTTGTTTCTCTGATCATAAAACAGCACGTGCTCTCGCGCAAATCAAGCCCGTTGTTAAGAACGGATAATGAGGCTGTATTTACGAGGCCGCCTAATACTTGTTATAAACTTCGACCTTTGCTGTTTGCTAAGCGAAGATTTACATCTGAGCAGTCTGGAATACAATTAAACGTGGGCATTACAGCTGTTTATTTTGACTGATTTAAGCATTTTACTATGATTAGTTAGTTATAAGTGCGAGTATATTTATTTATGATAGATTTTTCTGAATGTTAACGCAGATCTCTGAGATGTTAAAAAAGTAAGAGTCAAAATCTTATTCATAAAAATTTTAATCAGGAGTGACATTAATATTAAAATCAAAAAATTAATTCAGTTTCACCCTGTATCCCGCACACAGCAGGATTGGCAGAGGCAACCTAGTGTTAAGACACTCCGTTCCCCACTTTCCGCCGAGTTCTGGAGGGATTGCGGATTTTTTGAAAAAACAATGAAAAAAAAATTATCACTCTTTGAAAGCGCTATATTAGTGACTGTTTCTATAATTACATACTTTGATAACAAAAACAATTAAATAAGATACAGGTGGCCAACGTGAACAAAAAGCTTGACGTAAATTGGTGCAAGCACTGATATCCGACAGTGAAACGATGAAATTCCTTCTAGCCTCTATTTGTAGGTAGAAAGGAACCATTTGATATATGTAGGTATATCCTGAATAATTCCTATAAAGTTATAGCATTTTGATCTCTATATATATCCAGGTGAAGTGATCTAGTCGCTTCTGCGGCGGGCCCAGGATACTTTGTGGGCGTCTTGTGGTTATAGAAACTTATTGTTCGAATGTTGCCGAAGATATGGGAATGGTCCGTATAATGGCTTTTGAGATACACGATGAAATTAAGCTGACTTTGTTATATTATTATCTAGGCAATGCTTAAAATTGTATTATTCTGTACAATTTGGTGGTGTAATTTCTGATAGAATAGCTGAATTAATTTGTACCAGTTCAAGTTTGTTATTATTAAAATGATTCATTAACTTGAGTAATATAAAACAGACACCAATGTTGGATATTTTTTTAAAATATAATTTTTAATAATTAAATTTAATAAAAGTAAAAAAAATTTTTTTAGCTTCACGCTGTATCCGGCACACCACAGAGTAGGCAGAGGGAACTTAGTGTAAAAAATGTTGTTCCTCATTTTCCGAATTCTGGAGGCATTACGAGTGGACACACCTTTTTGCGTTTGCGTTTACAATCGCACGCTTGTGCCTCTGCGCCATAAAAAAATATATTTAAATAAAAAAAATAATTAAATTAAATCAGCTTCACACTATCCCACACACAGCAGGGTAGGCAGAGGGAACCTAGTGTTAAGACACTTAACTGTGTTCCGCACTTTCCATTGAATTTTTGCGTGATGAGTGGCGGAACTCAACGCCGCTCTTTGCCTCGACACCAGAGCAAAGAAATGGAAACATAAATTTAAATAAATATTTCATTTCCTCGAGTGAGGATCGAATCCACACCTGTCGCGTTACAGTCACACCCTTGTACTCCTGGACTACGATGGCCTCAAAAATACCTTTAACTGAATGAAATTTCGGAGGCGTAAGAAATCGTTAATTATATGAGAACGTGTGCAATGCATCTAAAGCACCGAACTAATTATAGCTCGCGTGTTATTTACTAATTAATTGGTTGGAAGCTATGATGAGCTCATCCGGTACTGACTTGGAGTTAAAAAATTTAAGAAGTTTTTGAATCTTAATCAAATTCATGTTTACTTAGGTTGCTTTTACTCATGTAAATGGTTTTATATTAAATTATTGAATTTTATTTAAAGTCACATATGTTTTAAAGTTCAATATTTTATTCTAAATATGTGAGAAATTTCTCTTTCTCCATTTAAAGATGTCAATATTTTTCTTCTTAGATTATAGTCAAAAGAATTGTCAAAATTCAACTATAATAAAGTAATTATAAATTATAAGTGTTGTAGAGCTTAGCTTAGCTTATATTAAATAATTATTGTAAACTGAAATACTTAATTATGACTAGGTTCTCTCGAGTCGCAACATGTAATAAAAGGAGAAATTTAGTTTTTTTCTGTCCTCATAGAAGTTTTGAGAAAAATTCTCTTTCTCCTACACTTCGTAACCATTAGCATATAATTTCAAATTTCTAAGTGTAGTAGTGTCGGCTGCGTATTCTCTCAGTCTTAGGCAGTAGTGGAAAAGTTTTATAATATATACATATAAATAGATTAGTGGAGGCCGTCGCAGCCCGGTGGCACAAGGATGTATAAAGGTCTATGTGGATTCGATTCTTTACTCTAGTAAGAAGGCAAATCGTGACATGGAGTTCCTCCACAATGCCTCGAAAATTCGCCGGAAAATGGGGAACGGAGTGTTTTAAGAGTCCTTACTGCATATCCCGCTAAATGTACAGCGTGAAGCTAAAAAAAAGAAAAAAGTAAAGCAAAAAAACTTGACACGCTCACACTACACTTCACAATCTGACAAGTGCTTTTAATCTACAAATTTATTCAATGTAGCCATTGTGTCTGTATCTAAAACATGTCTCTGTACCTAATCTTTGTCATAAATCTTTAAATGCACCTTTAAAGTTCATTATTGAAGTATTTATCTAGGTGTCTGATGATGACCGAAAATGATATAGTTATCGTATAAGATGATCAATCAATCTGCATTCACCGATGTCGAGTTTGGTGTTCAAATAGTATATAGCACAAAAACGTAAACATCCCTTTTACAATAAAAGTTATTTTCATTTAATTGAGACATATAGAATGTCTCAATTCTAAAGATGTAGATATAGACAATAGCAAAATAAAAGTATGCTCTATCGAACGAATCCAAATGCTACATACAAAAGACATATTCAAAATATAAAAATTGTATTTAAATATTAACATAGTATTCAAATTATAATAAACATTGAATCGTACTGGCAACCCTGGTACTGAGCCCGATAAATCAGTCGGCGCCGCCAGGTCTCGCGTGCTATGTAAATGTCACTTGAGAGGTGCGCGTGCGTCGATAACGTAAAGAAACTGTTCATTCACTTCAACTGAATCTGATTAAGATGGACGAACGGTAGTTTTTTTTTCTATTTTATAAATGTTTATTTTATTTTTAGTAATAATTGTTTAAAAAAATATTTTTGCTAATTACATATATTTTTAAAATATTTTTATGATTTTTACAGATGAATCGAAAAATGTGAAAATGAAATAGTGCCGGTAGTCTATTAAAAAAAATAGATTATTAGTTACTTTGATTATAGTATAAAACAACTCTAATAGGTCCTACCTTACAGCAATTGTTATGAAAGTCTATTTTAACAATTTTAACAATTTTATATATCATAACAATAATATAACAATTTTTTTTTCAGCTTCACGCTGTATCCCGCACACGCAGGGTATGCAGAGGGAACCAAGTGTTAAGACACTCCGTTCCCCACTTTCTGCCTAATTCTGGAGGCATTGACACCAGAGCGAAGAAATTGAAATATAAATTTAAGTAAATATTTCATCTCCTCGAGTGGGGATCGAACCCACAACCAGTCGGTTTTACAGTCACACTCTGCCTCTCTGGTATCAAAATCTTGTTTGTTGAAATTGAGTATATAATATTGATAATAATACTAGTAACGGCTATATGAATTTAAATTGTTAGAGGAAAGGGCTCATTACTTTCTACATGAAACATCGATTGAACATAAAGGTGTTAGAAATTACATCTTTATAGACTTTCACTCAAATTTGTAAAGGGTAAGCAAATCCTAGGCTTCGTACGTGGAAGTTGCTGGTAGAAAGCAGACAGCACAGTAGGTGCGGGATCACAAATCATCTCGGTGCTACGCCTAGCTGGCTATAGAAAACACACGGACGGAAACACTATTTTTGTATTGTTTATAGAAAAATTAAGCATGTAATTGAATTTAATTTTTATATATTTTCTAAATTAAAATCATTATACTCAATTGCGTTTTTTTTAATAAAAAAATAAAAGATTTATAATAGAAATAATTTTGTTATACCTACTTACTACATAAATGTAGTTAATAGAATGACACTATAGATAAAATATCAAAAACAACAATTACAATTTTAATAACAAAATAAATTGACATTAGCAGCGTTGAGTTCCGCCATTCAACATAAAATATCTCAAATACTGGGCAGAAAGTGGCGAACGTACTGTCTTGGTATAGTTACCCCAAAAGAGTGAGAACTGTCTTTTTATAAACAATAACAAACCGTGTATCCACTCAACAAGCAACTAAAGTAGGAAACAGGTTGGGAAGTACGAAAAATAGGGTCTACATTTAGTGGGCGGCCGTTACGTGCCCTTTATAGAGAGATACTGGTTTAGATGAGCTTGAGGATTTGTGAACACATCTGATGAGCAATTAAGATAAACAACGTATAGGATTTTTAGTTCATCGTTAATAAGGCTTCTATCGATCAATTTTATCTTTTTAAGCACATTTCTATTTTGTGTGACTTGATTTTGACCTTTTTTCTATTTGCGACTTCACGCTTTTTCCGGCAAAGCTATGCTTTACAATATTTATTGACGTAAAATATAAGTAAATAAATTAATTATATTAACTATTATAGTTATAGATAGAGGTTCGATCCCCACTCAACACGCAATGCCTCCAGAATTCGGCAGAAAGTGGGGAAAGGAGTGTCTTGACACTAACCCTGTGTGCGGGATACAGCGTGAAGCTGATAATAGTTATATAGTGTGGGCTAAAATTTTATACTTTTAAGTACAACGACCCAACAATTTTGCATATTATATACAGTACATAAGCAAATATAATTTTAGTTACAAAAGATACTTCAAATGTATTAGGTGTAAAGTTAACTATTATCGATATAATGTTATATTGACAGATCATAAAGCTTAAATTTTTTTAAAACGTGTGGATAGAAGTATTTGGTGGAAAGTGTACTAACTAAGTCAGTTTTATTTTATAATTTTTTTTTTCATATAAACCTAACAAGTCTGGAAAAACAAAATGTGATGGGTTTCCAACTGCTTATATAACTTCTGCTTAATTAGCGGAAGTGGAGCAGCGTTTCTTAGCTCCATGTTGTATCGCGCATATTGCAGGGTATGTAACTGATATCCCAAACTCCTTTGGAAATATTATTTAATAAATAATGCCTTGGCTCGTGATGTGTCTAGTGCTTAGAACTTTTTATAGTTGTGATCGTGAAGAACCCAAAATCTTTTAGAGATTCAGAGGTAACAGTGTTAAGAATTTTATATTATGCCATTGGAAGGTATCGCTTTAATAAGGTATTTGCCATCAGAAGTTGTTCTTGTGTCAGTTATTTAGATAA
>DWQW01008658.1:0-13708 GCA_018249695.1 Heliconius erato demophoon
AATACATAGCGTTTCATTATAATTATTAAATTATTTTTAATAAATATATTTTATATCTGAGTATTTTACCTACGGTATATTACGTCACTTCAATATTACTTGTGAACGGAACGCGTAATTAAATAACAGAACTAAACTATTATTTATAAGATTGTATTTATCTTAAGCTATAATTAAATAATATTAAAAATATTATATTTATAATATTTTTTTATAAATGTTTTTTTTAAACTAATTATATTATTTACCAACATAATTTAGTTCTGGTATGGATCGTTACAATACGTACACATACTAATATTATATTGTATTAAAAAAATGATTACCATAAAATATAATTTCTACAAATCTATAAAAATACGGTCACGTTAATTCGCACATAAAATATACAAAAGCTTAAATATATCCTAATGATTGAGTATTAGTTATTATGCATTATGATTTGTATTGCAATATATACATCTATATATTGCAAGACACATCATAGTGATCAAATACTAGAAGGGCTAAAGCTTTAATTAATACCAACAATTATCTAAGCGCAGGTGTAACAAAGTCAGGCAATACTGTTAAATTGGCGAAAATTATTTCAGATTACAGGGATTTTTCTAATTATTGCCATTTTCGTTGGGACAGCTGAGCCAGCAGCGACGAGATATCTGTGGGATATGAGTAGGAGGGTTCCGTATAAAGACAGCTAGCCAAGTAACCAATGTGTGGCCTTTAAGGTCCCATAAATTAAAATTTATATATATATATATATATATATATATATATATATATATATATATATATACATATATATATACATATATATATACATATATATATACATATAATTATCTGAGGCCGCAAGGCTACAAGGTTTTGACTATATCGCGAAGGTTGTGGGTCCGATCCCCACTCAAGGGAATAAATTATTATTTATTAATATTTTCATATCTTCGCTCTCAATACGCAATGCTTCGAAAATATGAACGGAAAGGAGATTGGAGAATAAAATGTCTTAACATTTGGTTGGTACCGGGAACGGTTGACCGGGATACAGCGCGAAACTGACAAAATATATACCTGTATATGTATATAATATGAAAACGGATAAGGAAGAAATAAAAAATGACGTAGCCACACAACTAAGAAATGTATCATACAGCGTCATAATATCCAGGGTCTGGATACAAGATGGTGAAGAATCCCATTGGAGCTGGCCGAAGCTGTTGGAGCTGGCCGCGAATTAACAATCGAAATGATTGTGAATTGTTCAACACACAGTTGAACAGTGATCTTAAAAAATATAATTTTTATTTCTTGATCTGGCAATTTATTGCGACGTTAAAATCCGCCACTCAATACTCAATAGGCAGGGCGCAGAATTCTCTTTGCTTACCCTAAAATCATAAAAAAAAAATATTCTTTTAGAGAGATTCGCGTCCCCGCAGACTCTAGTTTTAGGATGACAAATTAGGTCCTATGCAGGATACAGCGTGAAGCTAAACTAATAATACCAATTTTACAACTGAGATATTCAATCATAATATATCAACAATGAAAATACACATACATTCTTAAATATTTGAGTATTTTTTATAACAAAGATATGGAATTATTATGCGGCGGGACCCTAAAACCTTATGAAATGAAGTATAAATTTCTTTCTTTATAAGAAGTACTTCGGGATATGTTCAGTTACACGACTCATATGTAATTTAGCCCAAAATTATGGAGTATTTTAGCAAAGAATATTTTTATCTTAACATTTGGAGGCTAGAGGACCATCAATAAGCAAAATTACTGATAACAGGAACCCGCCGAGTTCTTGATACATTATCGTTGCATGCATATTGATTGGCAGAACTTAACGCCGTCCTGTGCCTCGTTAACAGGGCGAGCAAATTAAATATTTAATATTTACATTTAATCGCCCTTGTTCAAAAGGCAAGCGCGGCGTCAAATTCCGCCATTCAACCCGCAATGCCTCCAGAATTCGGTGACAACGGGGAACGGGAATTAATCTAATGTGAATGGAGTGCCTTACTGGGTTGCCAGGTTCCCTATTATGTGCAGGATAAAGTGTGAACCTGCAAACAAAATTTTATTTCTATACTAAGTATATATCGCAACGTAGCCGTATTCCAATGTAAAAACTCGTGGCCAATTTCTAATCATTAATTATTACTTTCATTTATTACAATAAGTTGTAAAAAAGTGCATCGGATTCGCATTCCTAACTTTTCTATTAATTATATATGAACTTTTCTATTAATTATGTATACTCTAGCTTGAGCTTTCGAAGGGACAGAAGTCCTTGCAAAACTCTTTTCTACGTGGCCTTATTTAACTTCGAAAGACTGACGGTAGTCAATATATGGACAGGACAGGAAAATCTAGTGTGTACGGTTTGAACGCTCACCTCAAGTTTTTGAGTACCTGTAAAGATAGAGTGTACGTGGTTTGTGTATAATTTGTGCTTATCGAACCCACAACATGGCGCGTTTAAAGTCGCACGTTTGTGGCCCTGCGTTTCGACTGGTTTCAATATATATTTGTAAGTAAAATTTAAGAAGAGTAAGCAGATGGAACCTAGTGTTAAGACACTTCGTCCCCAACTTGCCAACTAATGCGTATTGAGTGGCACATAGCAACGCTACATTTTGACTTATTAAGTGAGTGAGAAAATGAAAATAATTAATTTCGAATAACATTATAACATATACAAAAAAATTATATTTCCACTTCTTCGCTCTGGTGTCGAGGTTAAGCGCGCGGGAGTTCCGGTTAAAACGTAATGCCTCCAGAATTCGGCAGGAAGTGGGGAACGGAGTGTCTTAAGACTAGGTTCCCTCTGCCTACCCTGCTGTGTGCGGGATACAGCGTGAAGCTGATATTCCTATAGAATTAGCAGTCTTATTTATCACTAAACAGGCCTCAGAAAATACATGAATCTTGCATATATTAAGTAAGAACATATATATCTTTTTCAAGCACGTATATATGAGTATATGAAACTACTTCAGCAAAAATAGAATTTTTCTAATAAACATCCGAGTTTCACAAAAACTTATAAAACCTTCAAAGTTCAAAGTAAAAGTATTGATGTTTGAAACGATCATAGAAGAGGGTGGAAAGAGGATATGGAAAAATATGAGGAAACTTAGCCAATATATATGTATATTTCAACGGGGGATTTTTTTATTTGGACTAAGAAATGGCTCCGATTGTCGTGTTACCTAAGTTTGCTAGTAATATATTTTTTTTGAGCATATAATACTATAGACAAATAAAAATTACGATACGACAAAAATATAAATATATTTTAATGAGGCCACTCGTGGCGCAGGAGCACAAGCATGTAAACGCGTTACAGGTTGTAGGTTCGATATCCACTCGGTATTCAATACGTAATGCCTCCAGGATTCGGAAGAAAGTGAGGAACAGAAGTGTCTTAATGATATCGAAGTGTATTAACAAAAGCGTAAAGCTAAAAAATGTTTTGATACTTAATTAATGAAACAAAACCTGATGTCAAGTATTTATTATAAAATACAAAGGACTACTTTTTTTTTTAAATCTGTTTTGATAGCTTCAACCGACTTATATTAGTTTCGGATTGGTTGAATTATTAAAAAAAAAAAAATTAATTGAGCATCATTTAACTTTTTTATAGGAGTTTTGTCTTTTGAGAATAATTCAAGCCTTCACATTAATAGAGGCCAGGCGTGGCACAGGGGCACAAAATGGACTGTAAAATCGACTGGTTGTGGTTTCGATCGTTTCGATTTTTATATTTACTTCACTCTGGTGTCGAGGCTAAGCGCAGCGTTGAATTCCGCCATTCAACACGCAATTCGGCGGAAAGTGGGGAACGGAGAGTCTTAACATCAGGATCCTCTGCCTACCCTCCTGTGAGAGGAATACAGCGTGAAGCTGACCACCGAGTGGAAATCGAACTTACAACCTTTATTATTACAGTCAAATGCTGTGCCATAGCGAACCGACGATGGATTCATACATCCTTCTATATTCAATCAAATAGCTTTTATATTGAAACCATATAAAAGGAAAACACTTCAATTTTTATATTTATGTGAAAAATTTAAAAATTGACCCAAGTAAAGGTACTCGTATCTACTCTAAGAGGTGGAGAGCACCGCAAACAAAAGCTGGAACATCAAAACATTTTACAGTTTTACCATTTCGTTATTTTTTTTAAAATGATGGTAAAATTTGAAAAATTCCTAAAGGGGTTGTTCAAAATTTGTTTACCTATAGGTTTTTTGTTGTTATACTGCATACTAGATTATAAACTGGATTTAAAATATATAAAAAGCGTAAATAACATTGTTTTAGTAGAGCTTAGAACTGTAAAGAAATTATTATTAATTTTGGTTAAACTAAATTGTTTGTGGTTTTGTTGTTTCAGGCCAGTCTTGGCGCAGTGATACAAAGTGTGTCTAAAATCGCCTAGCTGTGGGTTCGATCCCCACTCGAGGAGATGAAATATTTATTTACATTTAAATGTCGTGTCGAGGTAAAGCGCGACGTTGAGTTCCGCCACTCGATACGCAATGGCGGAAATTGAGGAACGGAGTGTCTTAACACTAGACTGTAAATGAGTGCAAAATTACAAAAACTACAAAATTTTATAAATATTATAAATGAAATAATTCAAGAATTAATAGTAAAAATCTAAAACATAAACTAAAAAACAGCCTTTATTTTGTATTATGAAAAGAACAGATGAGAAAAGAACTAAAAAGTTAAAAACTTATGTTTGTCATTTTATTTATTTATTTTTCTTTGTCACCTTTAACTTTGTACCAAATTATATATTTTCATTAAGCCTTAAAGCTTAACACAGAACTAATTTTGTATATATTTTCGTAAAATATTATATTTTGCAAATATAAATATAAAAAATATAATATTATTTTTAACATTTTTAAAGTGTTATTCCACATTTAGAAAAGAAAAATACTTATTTAGAAAACGTATAAACGTAACGTACGTAATTTAAACCTAGCGGGATTCGAACCCGCGTCTCCTGGAAACTATTCAAGCTACGTCGAAATTTTTATACGCTTGTTACAACTTATTTATGTTGGTAGTATCTCTGTAGAGAGATTTTTACAAATTTCCGCTACAAAAAGATAATTGCTAAGAAGTATCGTCTGGCAAGATAGAATGCCATTTATTAAATATTTTTAAATTATTTTTTTTTGTTATTCCACACTTAGGAAAGAAAAATATTACTTTAGAAAACGTATAAAATATTTAAAAATATTTAATAAATTCAAAACAAAACATTCTCTCTTATCAGATGATAATTCTTAGTAATAATCTTTGGGTAGCGGAACAACGGACTACAGCGTATACATCCTTATATCATTCAGCTCTCTGCACGTGCTCACCTCGGCACTGGGTCATCCATCTAATCCATCTAATCAAATACAGCATCCATATTGAAAAAAAAAAACGAAATGGACAAACGAATTTAATCCGTAATAAACATTTTATCTTATTGTAATCAATTATGTTAAATTTATTTATAATGAATGTTTATTTTTATGCATGTAGACTTAGATTATAGTGTTAGATTAAGTTAGTAAGTGGCAACTGAAATGAATCACTGGACTGCCTTAAGCAGATATTGTATAAATACAGAAATATATGTATGTAATAACATAAGTGTAGTTCTAGGTAATATCCATAGAAAAAAGTATTAAAAGAAATGTAAAAATAACAAAAGGTACGGACCATACGTCTGTAGTGTAAGTAAGAATAAAAATAAAATAAAAAGAAACGAATTTATTTTCCCAATGAGGAGATCACTTACTCACGTCTACCATAACACCACCATTTCCCATCCGTCAAAAACGGAGCAACAAGACCAATCAAGCGCAACGGTTTGTTTCTTGGTTTTGATGCTTAATTATGAAGTTCCTATGGTGATCTTCCAGCTCCATCATCAGACCCGGTGTACCATCTAGAACCAAAATATTTGTCAAAACTGATCAAACTGACTCGGGGACGTATTTGTAACGAAATTGCGAGCTGAACTGCTAGATGATTATCGTTTAAATCTTTGGCCTTACATATTTATTTTTTATTTTTTTTCCCTTAATTACAAGTAAAATAACATATATATAAGCGAATACACTACGTAAAACAATAATAATATACGTTGTTTCAATACAAAACAAATTAGGCCGAAATGCATTTCAGTCTGTTTCGCATATCATTTGGCGAAATTATACGTAGTTGCTGCACATTTGAGACTTTTGAGTAATTTTATTTTTTTTATATAAATTTAGAAGCCGCCGTAGTGCAGTGGCGCGTGTGTCTGTAAACGCAACTGTTGTAGGTTCGATTCCCAGTCGATAGAATACGTTTTTTTTATTTACACTGCCCTGGTGACAAGACAAATCGCGGCGTTGTATTCTTGTATTCAATACAAAGTGTCTGCAAAATCAGATAAATAATAATTTTAACAAATTCCCTCCCTTCTGATTATAGGGGAGTTGTCACAGTAGGAAATATTTGTGGCTGTCAAATCCCCCTTTATTATTATTTTTTTGCACGTGTAACTATCACGCTTTATCTCTCGCGGCAGAATCTAGTGTGAAGATGTACATATGTCATTCCGCCCATATTAAGTTATATATTAAGTAGCGGTATCATCGCCGCGATTTACAGGTCGCCACTGGGATCGATTTCGAATTTTCGATCGCTTTATCTGTTCTATTAACGTAACATTTTATTACATTTCATAACACACCCGTAGGCTATATTTAATATTGCTAATATTTCTATATTAGCAATATTAAAGCTAATAAAAGCGTATGACAAAATTAGTTTCTTTTTTCGTGAAAATTGTGAATAACTTATTGTTTTCTAAATATTTATTTTTAAATTTTATTCGTTCTGAATTTATTTGGATTCGTTGAAGTAATGTTACTTTCAATATTTGTTTGTATTATATAATAATAAAAATTGGACATGTGGTCGCTCACATTGGGTTCCTTACCAATTTTATAATTATAGGTAAAAAAAACAACAAAAAAGTGAGAGAAACGAAACCCAAAAATGAAGGTTGTAAACAGAGACTTGTATCGCCAAATTTATCTGCCTTTTTAAAAAGAAATTTAAAACGAGGCCAAGGCAGTTTTTAACTCCACAAAAATTACATAGTGTACGCCAAAACTTATTGAATAATGATGATACACATTTCATTCATTTAAATATACATTTAATTGCCTTTATAATTAAAGCCCTATTTGCATAGTTTTTGTTTCATGCTGAAAACAGTGTCGCATTGAAATCCTGATTCGAATAATCGATTCTGCATTAAAATACATCCAAATATGCCATCATACATATATTTTGACTTATAATACATCCAAATATGGAAATCTTTTTTTTCTTCTGAGGAAGCCCTTTAAGTGAGTATTGAATTAACTGACATAAACCAATATTTGGTGTACTATTATAGGTAGCGTCTGAATGCATAATAGAAAGATTTATAACATTTTCTTAGTCTTGTTCCACATTAAAGATAAAAAAATAAAAAGGTTTAAAATATTTAACGTAGTTGCATTCGAACTCGCCCCTCTCGGGAACTGTCAAAGATTTTTTCAAGGTTCTTTGGACGGTTTCCAAGAGGCGGGAGTTCGACTCCCGCTATGTTCAAATTCTTATACGTTTTCTACCAATGATTGAAAGTTATCAAAACCCATTCAAGGCATTCTCCTTTTTTTGATATGTTTTTATCCCACCATGTAACAGATATATGAATATCCACTATGTGGAATTTTTTATTAAACAAGAAGAAACAGTTTTTAAGCTCTTTCCCGCGTAGCAGGATAAGCAGACTCAAAAAAATCAGCTTTAGGTTGTATCCCGCACACAGCAGGGTAGGCAGAGGAAAACTAGTGTTAAGACAGTCCGTTCCCCATTTTCTGCCGAATTCTGGAGGTATTGTGTGTTGAGTGGCAGAACTCAATGCCGCGGGTAAGCAGACTAACTAATGATAAATCATTTCTTTTTCATTTTCATTCATTTCATTCATCCAATTTCTGAGTTACTGCGTGTTGAATGGGCAAACTTATCACTACAATTTATCTATGAGAGCAGGAAACTAAAAATATACTTAATTTTTCTCCTCATTTCAATATAAAACTTTTTTTGTCAAAATAAATAAAATAACAAATTTGCTGCATTTATCTTAATCCTATATTAATAGGTCGATATGATACAATTCTGTTTGACATTACAATCCTTTAGGTATTGCCAAACAGAGTTGGACTACGGTCAATTTAGGATCCAATTACGTTCAGCTTAGTGGCAAAAAATCCCGGGTAATCCAGGTTTTAAAGGCGACGCAAGGTATGAGCGACGTGATTTTGATTCATAAGAGTTTTATATTTATAATGACGATAAGCAAAACGTGGTGTTGACTTTCACCACCCAACACGCAGTAATGCGGGAAAAAGCGTGAAGATGTTATTTTAATGTACATGTGTCATTATCACATCAATATTGTATAATGTAGTGCATTCCACAGGTCAAATGTGTCAATTTCAGTATATACAATAAATATTTTCATCGACTGCTTAGATTAAGGGCGGCGTTAGGTTCCGCCAACAAGTCTATAATGTCTATGTAACTGTATGGGTCTATAGTAATATTTAAATTCTGTAAACTCTCAAAACGATCATTTCCACATATTTATAAAGTGGTACCGATCATATTAAAGTAATAATTGGAGATCGAGAGGCCATGATGACATCTGACAGGAAATACAACAGTTTGGGGTTCGATTACCACTCGGGAGAAGGAAGTATTTTCATATTCCCAAGGAAAAGCGCTGTTGAGTTCCACCACTCGACACCCAATGTCTTGAAAATAAGGCGGAAAGTGGGAATCAGACAACTGAGTGTCTTAACATGAGATTTAGATTACCCTACTCCGCTACATAAAGAATATAGCGTGAAATAAAAAAAAATTAAGACTGGAGTGAGTTTATATAAAATTCTTTAAAAATCTCTTCATCCTTTAAATAAAATGAGACAATGTAGGGATCACTGATCGCGATCTCTTATTAACATGGCTATGTCCAGTTCACAACCACGCGCTTTTAGATCCGGCAGTGGTCGTCAAAACACAATAGCGTATCACGGATTAAGGAGGCCAGCCTTCATATTGATTGCTTTGTACAAATTCAATTTATTTGTATTGCGATGCGGTTCATATTACAACCGCTATTCACTAAATAAATATGATGAATTTGATGAAATAGGACGAATTGTTGGGTTTTATATTCTATGTAGTACCAATTTTTATAAATGTAGGAATGTAATTTCATTTCAAATTCAGTCATTTTATACGTCTAATGTTTATTTCTATCAGTAATATAAGAAATAAAAAAAAAGTATTAATTTTGTATAATTATTTATTATAAGAATTAAATCAATTACCTAAGCTATGGCTTAGCGGCGTTGACACCGTCACACATTATGTAATCTGGAATTTCGGTGGAAAGTGGAGAACAGAGTGTCGTTACACTAGCTCTCTTACCTTTGTTAAGTAGTGCTATGTAATGGTGCATTTACTACCAGGTTTGTAGGTAGAGTAGGCTTGAGCCTAGGCCCGATTTTTTTGCTAACTTACAAAAATTATAAAGATTTCTGGTTCAGATTACCATATTGTCTTCTCCCCAACTATGACTTTAAAAATATCGATTTCCCGTGCAATTTTTATAAGGTCGAATTATATCAACATTTTAGGAACTCACTATACGGGAGAACGTGTGAAGCTGCAAAACTTCGACTTTATACAATACAATCCAAAACACAAAAAAACCTCTTAAAAATATTAGCACAAACGACAAATTTACTAAGAATGACCTGCAGTGCGACATTAAAGAGTTTTTTTAGTTCATCACAGCAAATTTTCTGATAAAATAGCTTAGCAACAATCAGATGCTTAATTGCTTGGAGTACTGCCAGGTGCATTCGTTAGGTCCGAGTTCATTATGGACCTCGTTAGCAGTTGGAATATGTGAAAGAATGTGTACCGTATATTGTTTTTTGTCTATAGAAAGTGTAGTGATAAGTCACTCTGTCCCATTTTTAGTCTTTTTAACGAGATCCCATAAGTCAAAGCGGGAATGTTTTAATTATAATGATAAATATCTATATATAAAATATCTTGAATTCAGACATAAAGCAGAGAACATAGTGTCTTGACATTAAATTCTCTCTGCCTACACTGAGGAGGGAATTAAATTCATATTGAATTGCACATAGACATTGCTCGACTGGCCTAAAAAGGAAATTATTGTATAAAATCATATCATATATCATGAATCATAAAAAAACAATGACGTAAATCAAGTCAAGTACATATATAAAATATATGTACTTGATTTGGTGCACTTTTTATTACATAAGGATGAGATTTAGTTCTATTACTTTTCTTCAATTCTGTGTGACGGAAAATGTCTTACTTTCCCTATTTTATATTTAGTAATAAATATGATAACGTAACGTATGCTATTAATATGAATAAAGTCTGGTAATAATAGGACAGGATATATTTTAATTTCATCGTTCTAGTAACAAGACAAAGCGCGGCGTTGTGGTCCGCCACTAAAGTGGAGAAGAGAGTGTCTTAAAATAATCAACAATGTCTTTACACTAAGTTCCCATGTTCCCTCTGCCTTCTCTGCTACGAGCGGGATTTTGCGTGAAACTAAAAAACAGTTTAATATAAAAGATTTCCTTAATATTTTTAAGATTTTAAGGTTATTAAGAAGATTATTTTTATTCTCGAATGTCCTGTCACTGCTATAATTCATCTTGCTCAAGCTATGACTTCGCGGAACGTGGAACGGTCGTACGTTTTATCCTGCCACTTTAAATTACATCGGCGTGACGTTAGCTGGCAAAGATGTTAATGCATATGAATTATTAATAATATTATACGCTTCGTGGCGCAGCGGTACAGCCTCCGACTGTAAACGAGACGGTTGTGGACTCGATTGCCACTCTTAGAAATGAATTATTCTCATTTTCATCACTCTGGTAACCAGAAAAATCGCAGCATTAAGTTCCAGCACAGAATGTCTCAAAAATTTGACGAAAAATGGAGAACGGAATTTCTGTAGTTGTTAATATTGAGGGCCATCTGCTTATAGATGGGAGAAGTACTTCCTTCACATGACGACGGATTTGAACCTTATAAAGAATAAGACGATGTGCTGATGTGAATTAGTTCTTCGCACTTTACAATATCCCGAGCTTTTTGGAAGAGAATTTGGCTTAGCTGTCTAAATTGCAGCGTAAACTGGTCTTCATTCGATGACTTTAAAAATCGCCATATTACTATTGGAACAGAGGGAAAGTTCAAGGAATTTAGACGCGACAATGAAGGGAGTCTTTTTTACGGTAAACAAGAAAATGTGTCTTTGAGAAGTTAAATTTGACTAGATTACGATCCAATAATTGCTGTGAAGTGGATTTTATCTTAGATACAAGTTATATTATCTGGTTTCCCACCTTAGCGCCAGAAAATATAAAAGGCATAGCTCGTATTGAACTGAACCTTGGGGTACTCCAGCATTAATAGATTTGGGCTCTGAGCATTCATCATTAGTGTTGACAAAACTTTTATGCTTCATACAAAAAAAAACTTTTATGCTTAAGGATACCATCGTCAATAAGCTGCTTTCTTTAAGATAACCAAGGAGTTGGGTGTTTATCAAGCACTCCATCACATAGCAAAGAGCTAAATTTGTGGTCAAATATTCTACAAAATTTTCAACGTTTCTTCGTTCGATGTTTTAAAAGAAAATCAGAAAATTATACGTGCACAGTATAAAATAAACAAAATTTGTTATCTTTTTTTTTTTCGAAAAGTAGAGGAAAACGAGTGTAAGGGTACCTGATGGTAAATGATCAGTGGTATTCCTGATGGTAAATGATAACTCGGACACCGGACCCTGAATAATACGGAGCTATTGGTGCGTTCTTTGACTTTATGGTAGAGTAACCTGGATAAACTGCCGCAAGTAATCCAATCCACGATTGTATGGTAAATGTTTATTTAAAGGCGTGTCCTGCTATGTTTGGCTACAAAAAATAGTAAGTACGTAAATGTACAAAGTTGAATCACTCTATGCACTTTACCCCAATTCCTAATACACAAAACAGTTTTAGTAGCAGAAGAAAAACAAAATATAAGAAATACGCCACTCAACACGCAATACAGTATTAGTCGGAAAGAGGGGAACGGAGTATCGCAACACTAGGTTCCCTCTGCCTACCCTGCAGTGTGAGGGATACAGCGTGAAGCTGAAGTTTATAAAAAATATGGACCACATGACCATAGGAAATAATTTTGAAATATTACAGGAGACAGTCACATTCAATGTAAATAATTATAGTCTTTAAACACTGTTCTACCAAATTAACAATAAAACATATTAAAAAGAATAACTATCTCACATAAAATAAAATATACTTCACTTCTCTTACAATTGACTATCAAACAAACAAAAATAAAAAACAGGCCACTGTCCAAAACCAACCATTATGAGGGATGACCCATCATTTCCTTTTATCCGACCAGGAAAAAAAGCTTATCAATATATACCATTAATCAAATAAGACACTAACGATGTTACTTGATAGGTTTATAGCGGTATTTAATTTGTCCGTACATTGCTGCCAAATTACTTCGTTCTGGCTCCGAAATTCGCTTTCAAAATACCCTTTACGATGAGATAATGAATATTTGATACAATAACCGCCGTATTGGGAGCTTGTTGATAACGTTGATGTAGGTTTTGTTGGATGTGACAAGTAAAGATTTTACATACATTTCTATGTATGTACATATGTTGATGCCTTCGTGGAGCAGGGCCACGTGCGTGCAATTGAAAATGCGACTATTGTGGTTCGATTACCACTCGGGGGATTCATATATTTAATATGTTCATTTCCTCACTCTTGTAACGAGGCAAAGCGCGACGTTGCGTTCCGCCACTCAACACGCACCGCACGTACGCATGCCCCTAAATTAGTGCTTATTCGCTTTGTGGGACGTGGTGGGTTTTAGTTTTTTAAGTTTTGGGTATAGTTAATAATGAATAAGAATTCGTAAAGATACCAAATCTATTAATCGCCATGTATCTTTCTCACAAGAGATCCCTGTGCTAAACTAGATTCTTCTTTTTTGTGTCCATTTTTTGTAGTACGTAGTAATATTTAGTGCCATATCCACGCTATATTATAACAATCTTTCATTTCCTCGCGATTGGTCGACTGGTTTACGTAAAGT
Organism: Heliconius erato demophoon; assembly: GCA_018249695.1. Lineage (NCBI taxonomy): Eukaryota > Metazoa > Arthropoda > Insecta > Lepidoptera > Nymphalidae > Heliconius > Heliconius erato. The sequence goes on from DWQW01008658.1 coordinate 13,339, forward strand.
AATTATTTTGGAATGCCGCCAAATAATATCGGGATCTATGAGAAGAGGTGCTCTCAGATTTGGCAGGCTTTTCTAGTAGGGTATCACGTTTGTATGGAATAAATTAACTTTTTCTTATGTGGGTGCTGATTTTATAAATTAATAAAGTTTTACAAGTTTTTGAGGCCAGCCATGGCATTCGTGTATACCATGGCGTGACTGTAAACGCGAGAGATTATGGGTTCAGTTCCCACTCGAGGAAATGAAATATTAAATACTAGCGACCCGCTCGCGGCTTCGCCCGCTTAAACCACAAAATTATTTAATTAACACACTGAATTATGTTCGTGTTTTGATATACCTATAATGTATGTTTGCAGCGCAATGAAGA
>DWQW01008659.1:0-13707 GCA_018249695.1 Heliconius erato demophoon
TATCTCTGTATGAGTATTTTATTACAATTGAATTAGCGGTTTGGCCCTGATTGCGGCACAGACAGACAGACAGACAGACAGACAGACAGACAGAGTTACTTTCGAATTTATAATATAGGTATGGATTCTAACTAAACTACTACCTTTTTCTTATAGCGCTGCCTCGTCTCACTGCCTTTCGACACAAAATCTCTCTTTCGATCTCCAGAAGATTGCTCGATGTGTATCGGCGTTGATGACGTCACGCGTCTCTCCAATATTAGCACAGAGGAGTTCGAGGATCTGTATGCGTATACCACACGACCGGTCATAGTTACTGACGGCACTTACCACTGGAGAGCTATAGAGGTGACAATATTGTAAATATTTTTAAATTTCAGGAATATTCGCATCCATTTACCAATTTTCGCTCAATATCATTGACAAGATGTCGCGTTGTGTTATGTGTGTTCTCTATTGCTTTAAACCTAGTGTTAAGACACTCCGTACCTCACTTTTCGGTGATTTTTCGAGATATTGTTGAGTGGCCGCTCAACTCAACACTGCGCCTTGTCTTGTTACGACAGCGAGGAAATGAAAATATTGAAATGAAATCGTTTATAGTCAGGCGGTGTGCCCTTGCCTTATAATTAAAAATAAATAAATTTCTCGTCGCCATTGCATTTCAGGACTTCAGTTTCAATTTCTTCGCTGATTTCTATCAAAATATAAAATTAGGAAGAAAAATAAACGATTGTTTCTATTTCGCGTATAAATCTGGCTTAAATTCACTGGACGAAGTGTTCGGTATGGATGAGGGTAGAGCCAACCTGTCTGGTGATCCTTGGTACGTTGGCTGGAGTACTTGCTATGAAGAGGAAACCAGGGCGCTGAGAAAGTATTATAATAGGCCATACTTTTTGCCGACAACTGCTGAAAGCGATATGGTGGATTGGATATTTATGGGTGGACCGGGGCAAGGAGCGCATATGCATGTATGTTAACATTTATAATATCGTGGCAATATTTTTTTGAGTCCCTAAAGTTATAGTAGATGGGGCTTTGGAGACGCGAGTAAATCTATTTAAAAAAAAAACTCAATCAATCTATTTAAAAAAACACTCCTTTGAGGGTTTTAATTTTTGTTAAATGTTTATTCCATAATATTCCACTTTCATTGTTGAGTGGCGGAACTCAACGCTGCGTTTTGCCTCAACACCAGAACGAAAAAATGAGATCGCTTTAAAGCACGACCGCCTTGGCATACGTATTTTTTTTGTTTATGTTTTTAATTTTATGTGTATCTTTTTTTTGTTTGCTATAAAGCAGATTCTATTCTCAATGAAAATATAAATTTAAATAAATTTTTCATTTCCTCGAGTGTATCGAGGTTTAAGTTTTTTTAGGCGTTTTAGTCACACAATAGTGGCCCTGCATTACAACTAGCTTTTAAAATCCAATTACATTTTTTTTAAAGTACCTATGTATTCATTCATTCTATTTTCGGCCAAATAACAGTCACTACATTGCCATTTTCAAGTGATATTGTATTCAATATGAGATAATATATTTGTTCATAGGTGGACTCTGTGCGCCACATGTCGTGGCAGGCCCAAGTGAAGGGACGTAAACAGTGGGAGCTGGCGCCACCGCCTGAATGTCTATACTCTTGTAAATGGATTACCTTCACTGTGGAACCAGGGGAGATATGTAATTATGAAATCTATATAAATATTCAAAATAGTCTTCATTTATGATGTTTTTTTGTATATTTTTCTAAAATTTAGTCTTTATAATATATTTTCTTTTTATTTTTTTCTGCACTTTTATTTTCATGTTGATATTTATTATTTGCCGATGCTACTTTTTATACAATGTATATAAGTAAACAAGTTGAAATTTATTTAGAATATATGTATATTAGGGGGAATAACCTTAAAATAAATAATCTGTTTTGCTGCAGTGGTCGTGGATACGAATCGTTGGTATCATAAGACGAACGTGTTGCCTGGAGACATCAGTATTACTATCGGCGCTGAATATGATTAACTATATAGATATAGAAAATCTTGTATTTATTTAAACATCTTCATCTGATGCCCTAGTTCTCCTCTTTTTTCATGTATAAAAATTATGTGTGTTATGTTGTTGAAAGTGAAAATATTGTTGACTACACTATAACGTGAGCCTGTTAAAGTAGCAGTTCTTAATTTTGATATTGAGGTATCTCATCGTGGATTTCGATTTCCCATTACAAGAGAAAAATTACTTTTTTTTTGGAATTTTATTGGGTTTTAACTAATAGTGTTATATTAAAAACCAATATATGTTTTTGTAGAAAATAAAATGTTCTACAAAAAAGATTCGATATATTGTTTTATTAACTCATTTAAAAATTATTCAAAGTTACATTTCAATATTAAATGATATATGAAAAACTCCATAAATATTCCATAATTTTAAAAGTGAAAATAGTTATTAATTTTGTGAATTAAAAGTTAAGGTATGAAATAAAAAAAAACCATATATGCTAGATAAAATTATTTATTATCAATAATCTGAAACTAATACAATCTAAGCTGGTTACAAAGTCCGATAGACTAACAACTTCTAAGGATGAAACTTTTACATATAAAGAGAGCCTCGGTTAAAACGAATTCAAAAAAACCTTTAAGTACATTTCAACTTATAAAAATTATACAAAAATGATACAAAATTCTGATATTCATTATAATATTATTTATTAAGATTTTTAAATTAAAATAAAAAATATAAATATATAAATGGCTTAAAATCATTGTTACATCTGAGTTTAAAGGAACAATTAAAGAAATTAATCTAAAATAAGCTTTTCTTACTCCATCGCTACGTAATGTCTTAATCGCTACGTAATGTTCTACAATAATTAAACAGACACTACATTTTCAAAAAACATCTAATTGTGCCAAAATGCAAACTGAATAATATTTTATGATATTTTCTAAATATAATTTACCTGTACGATATATAGTCATTACTATATTTTGTGTTTTATTTAGTCTAAAAAACTATCATAACTTGAAGTTGGTGAAATAACACCTAATTTTTTATATATCATTTTAACAACATAATATATTAAATAAAAGCTAAAATATAGCTTCAGAAATAGACAAAAAATCTTTAATTAATGTTATGTATATATAATAAGAATGTTTTATATTATAACATTTTGACACAACAGTCTACAACTACAAGAACAGTACCTTTAACTTTTTTATTAAATAAGTTGAATAATGTTATTTTCATTTCAAGTATCAGACATTTATTTTCTACAAACATTGAATTCAAGCAAGAAGATAGCTTACTACAGATATATTTTTGCTCTACATATAAATATATGTAATATATTAATATAGATAGTATGTTCTCGAAAGTTCTAGAACACTAAGAACATTAATATCGAAAGTTCTAACCTTTTAGTTTAATTTTTTTTTAACTTTAGTAGGATTGATAATAAATCTTGTGAAGTAAAACAGAATCCAAAATTGGAAACTTTTAAATAAATGCTTTTCATATAAAAAAGTATTATATTTCATATTATGTATTAATTAAGAAAATAATTTATAAAAGATACCAAAAATAATTTTGTTAAGTTTAATCATTGAATGTTAGTTAGAACTTCAATATAGTGTAATTTTTATTATTCACTCTTCACCCTGTCCAGCCGAGTCCAGGATTACTTCGAAGGAGAATGGCTGGAATAGATATCCTTCACCCGAGTAGAATTTGCTTTGGAATTCGACCCTGTGAATAAAATAAGAATGATTAACAAAAAACAAAATTTTCAAAATGCAATAAAAATGTTTTTTTTTAATTATGTAGTTTAACACACGTCACATATAACAAAAAAAACTATATTATATTCATATTATTCATAAATGAAAATAATATTTTCTTTATATATAATTTTATTTTTTCCAATACTTTTATAGCAGAACCCAATACTTTAATAGAGGCCGTGGCGCAGCGGCACAAAGTGTGACTGTAAAACCGACTGTTGTGGGTTCGATCCCCACTCGAGGAGATGAAATATTTACTTAAATTTATATTTCCATTTTTTCGCTCTGGTGTCGAAGTTAAGCGCGGCGTTGAGTTCTGCCACTTAACACGCAATGCCTCCAGAATTCGGCAGAAAGTGGGAAACGGAGTGCCTTACACTAGGTTCCCTATGCCTACCCTGCTGTGTGCGGGATACAGCGTGAAGCTGATTTTATTTTATTTATTTATTCAATACATTAATAGATAGGCCAACCCAAGCACAGGTTCAATTCCAAGTTCAACCAAAAAATCCCAAAACACAAATATTTACCTTTTTTTTGCCTTATTTTATCTATTACTAAGTAAACAAACAAAACATACCAATGCAAACGTAAAGTATGCAGGAAAGCGGACAGCCCCTCCATGAGGACCAGGATGGAGACAGAAATGGCCGCCCATCCGGCGAACACTATATATAAGTATATGCCTCCTTGGTAGCCGGCTGACTGCAAACCTAGCAAGTAAAGAAAATATAAAAAAATACACCGATAAATATTTATATTAGTATTATAACAGTATGGATACAAATCTAATCTGATCTAGTTTTAAGAGTTTAGATATATGTATTTGAAGTTTTGCTCATATTTTTTTTGTATACACAAATGATATCTATATTAAAGTTAAATAATATTTCAAGTTAACAAACATTAGTGTCTCAGGAGTCTGTTGTCTGTTTTGGAAAATAAGCGAACGAGTTGTACGAAATAAAATAATCGATATTTCGCTATACATCACTAGACAGAATCAGACTATAAATAAAATAAAAAATATAGAATTTTACTATTGAATTGAACTAAAAGTTACACAATACGACACTAGGATAATTAAAATGATATATATGAGTACCTTTACGCAACAGCATGTTCCAGGCGACCTCTGCGAGCTGCGCGTGCGCCAGCGACAGCGCCCACAGCCGCAGGTAGGACGCCGTGTGCGACACGCTGCCCAGCACGTACTCGATCGTGTGAATTGCCTGCGGAAATCAATTATTCATTTTAACGTTTTTAACGTGTTTAAAACGTTACATACCACAAAAATAAAGATTTTTTTAAAATTTTTCCTTTTGTATGTCTTTTTAAAAAAAATATTCGATTACAATTTTATTTTCAGAGATAATTGTAATGTACGTCTTTGTTTAGTATACTGCTCCATTTATTTTAGTGATAATAACATTCATTGTTGATCATTCATTATTGAACCTTTTTGATCCAGAAACTCTTCTGTAATTCTTCTTCTGAAGGACTTTTAATTACACTGTAAACGCAGAATTGTTAGTTATAATTATTTTCATTTTCCTTGCTCGCTTTGGTAACAAGACAAAGCGTAGCGTTGAGTTCCGTTGACTTAACACGCAACATCTCTAAAAATCGGGTGGTGCTTGGAAAAAGTCATTACACTAGGTTCCCTTTAAAGCGGAGTAAAACTAAAAAGTCGTAAAAAAAAATAATAAAAAATAACCTGATGTATAAAAACTTCAGTGATATCATCATCGTGATTGTGTGCAGCGGGGACGGGAGCTCCACCGGCTGTGCCGTTTTCAGCCGCCGCTTCGATGCTTTGGTGACCTTGGCTCTAAAATACATTAAAAATAACTATCAATATCGTATATATATATTATTTTTAAGACATTATTTTGAATCGGATTAAAAATGTTTACTATCTATAAATAAAAATTGTAATTTAATAATTAATAAATATTAAAACTAATTTCTATTGCTCATATAAATACAATATACCAAAATTTAAAAAAAGGTTTTAAAACGGCAGTGATAAAAAAGACATGGAAATTTATAGATTACGAGACAAGACTTAGAGAGACAAGAAGGTTAATAAACAAAAAAAACATAGCAATATAAAGTTTTAAATTGTATTTAAGAATAAAAACACAACACGTACAGCGCGTTGCTTCTGCTCCTTCATGATGAAGTACGGCTTTCCGAACAGCATGACTGGGACGCAAGCGAGGGCCATCAGCACGAAGAACTGACGAATAAAACAGAATATTATAGCAGGTATATTATACATAGAAATGTTTTTAAAATATTAATAAGAAGTCATAAATTACTAGTAAGTACAATATGTTTTAATTAAAATATATTTACATATTTATTAAAATTTATATTTTCATTTATTCGCTTTAGTGTCGAGGCAAAGTGCGGTGTTGAGTTCCGACACTCAAAACGCGATGTCTCCAGAATTCAGCGGAAAGTGGGCAACGGAGTATCTTAACACTAGGTTCCCTCTGCCTACCCTTCTGTGTGCGGGATACAGCGTGAAGCTGATTTAATTAGATTTTTTAATGAATAACCTTCTGCAATCCAATCTGTCCGGCGTACATGGTGTCGTCACACTGCGGGCGCGTGTTGGCGTCGGTCTTGAACAGCATCATGTTGATGAACGTGATGAGGATAGACGGCGCGCAGAAACCGGAACTCTTCACAAACGCTGGGATAAAAAGAAAGGAAATAATATACAGGTGCAGTACGGTCGACGAGTCGTGGCAGCCTTGAAGTTAAATGTTATTTTTTTGTTAAGTGATTGTTCACTTAGGAAAAAAAAATCAAAAGTTAGAAGAACAGGAGAACAGAAGTGTTTTCATGAGAACAAAGTGTCATATCACTTGTTTTCATCTACCTACCGCGCTATGTGCATGCCATCAACAGTCAACATCAGGGCGGCCACGAATCGAACCACGAACGAGGGAGGCGAAAAGCGAAAAACGAGGTTAAAAAACTACATTTACTCATTTTCTATAAAAAACAAAATGAAGTAACCCTAGCCAAAAAAACATCAAATATCATATATTTTTTTACTTTATTCAACTAACGCTTATCATACATTTAATTATAATTATTACTAAAGCGAGAATCAAACCCGCACTAACCTTCATCGCCAAAATGTCCAGGATTGGGTCCATAACTAGTCCACTTGATGAACATAAGGAGTACCATGTAGAAGAACAGTAGAGTGAGGAACATTATTTGCGGAATGAACTCCACGTACACGCTGATACGACGTTTGAAATATCTGTAAAAAAACAAAACAATGTAAGAGATTTTATATAGAGATTTAACATCCTACAAAAACAAGGGGTCTTACAAGTTTAACGTGACTGTTGTACGTGTGTCTGTATATCTGCTTTGCAATGTTTCTCCCACATGGATGAATCGATTTTGAAAATTTTTTTTATTCAACAATTAGCTTATTGAGAATGAGACTGTTTCTTGTGTGTAGTTTCTTAATCATAATTCAAGAAATTTAGCCTTTTTAAAGATTATTAGAGTTTTTCTAATTAACTGCTTACGACGTTAGTTGCGCCACTCTACACGCTGTCTTGAAAATTGGGCAGAAAGGGAAACACTATATTCTGCATATAGCAGGATAAGTAGAAAGAACCTAGTTCTAAATCACTCCTTACTTCATTTTTCACTTAAATTAGAGACATTTTGTACTGACGCTTGGTGTCATGATAGGGTCGTCGGCCCACCTACGGTCGGGTTGTAGACGACCTACCTACCGAGCGCCTTTATAAAAAATTTACACCTAATTTTAATTTTACTTTATTTTAAGAATATTTTAGTACTTACAAATGATTCCAGAGTGACAGACAGACACCAAACAACATGTGGAACACACCGATGATGATTGAGATCTTCATTTTGTAGGCGTTCATGAAGATGATTTTATTTGCTTCGGCCAACTGGTAGTGGAAAAAAAACATTCAATTTAATACATTTAAATTTATTTTAAATTTTCAAAAAAATTAATGTTAAAATCATGTAATGTTTTTATCTTATAAATTAATTATTTTCAATAGACTGACCCTAATGCAGGTATGATCTTAGAGAGAATGAGTTTATTGAAAATATTTTAATTTCTCTGCTTTCTGGTTCACAGAACGAGTAAGAGTTCCACTACTCAATACACAATACTACGAATATGGTGCGCTGCGTGGGGACCGGCGTGTCTTAACAAGGTTGTCGCCACCCACCCCACTATGTCCGAAATATAGCGAGAATGTAAAGTCTAATAGCAGTGGAATATCAAGAATCTAACATACAACTAACTTAAGAAAAAGAAAAAAAAACAAACCTGCCACACGGGATCGATACCAAACGGATAAGGCTGTTGATAGTAATCAGTTGAATCGGGATTCAGTTGTAAATCTTTATTCTCCATTAGGGTCGACTGGTTGTAACTGTGGTTCCACGATGAGCCGAAAATGTTGAGACTCTTAGAGAATATGTCATTATACATTAGTCCTGTGTACATTGAGAAGAGACCCATCAGGAGGATGATGTACCGACCACCGAAGAATATGTTCCAGATCTGTGGAGAATAATCTTAAAGTTTATACATTATATGTCACCATTAAAATTATGATTACTATTAATATTTTATTAGCACCACGCTTTCCCATTGGCTGAGGAGATTTATAGTATTGTATTTATACTATAAATCTCCTATTTAATTCTATAGACATAACATAACGCAGAATGAATAAACAAAATAAGAGCAGACCTCGCTGTCAATCTTCTTGGCCTGCAACGGCTTCTCCTTGTAGCACATCCAGAAGCCGAAGGCGGCCATGAGAGCGCCGTGCCCCAGGTCGCCGAACATCACAGCGAACAGGAACGGGAACGTGATGATCGTGTACGGCGCTGGAACCAACGGTAACGGTAACAGATTGACCGGTAACAGTACCAATAACTATACAATCCATAGTCTACGCTACAGGTTAGCGTAAGGCATAACTAATGCAAGAACATTAAATATTGTTAATAAACAACACATATTTGTTACAGCTACTCTATAAAATAACTGGTAATAAATAAGAAATCATTTTTTTAGTAATTACTATAATAATAAGTAAAGTGAAACAACAATTTAGTTTATGCAAGCTAAACATATAATTGTACTAAAAACATATATAAAAAAAATCATATATTTTCTTAATCTTCTTATACTCCATCTACTCTAAACTATATTAAAGAAAAGTATAACTTATTAAATACCAAGAAATATACAATATTTAGATCCATTTAAGTGTGTATATAAATATAAAAAAAACTACATATTTGTAATGAATTATCATACATTTTTTCACATTTCTTCACTAACCAAAAGTAGAAAAAGAAAACAATATAATAAAAAAAAATTACAACCTACCTGGATTAACCTCCCTATACGTAGCAACTCCATAAGCATATATCAAGTTTTGGAAGGCCGAAGTAAATTTATTAGTGCGATTGTAAGTAGGCGGGTCTTCAAGTGTCTCCATACGATTAAGGATCGGCGGAACTGAACTGCCACTTCTCTCCTATTAGAAAAATAAAAGGAAATCAATTTAAAACATACCATTTATATTTGAATGTCTTCTAATAGAAGAAAAGTCCATATGTGACTGATAAAATATTATAGCCTCTAAGTATCTAAATTAATTGAATCGAGTATTAAGTAAAGGTTAAGCCTGATTTACTATTCCTGATTTACATTCCCCACTCATTCTTTTACCAGACCAAGAGAACATAATTAAATTATATGAATAAACATATTTAAAAAAATAAGCTTAATCGTGTTTTTGATTTGTGCAACCAAAGCAAGGACTATCAAATCACAGCTATATAAATAAATAAAATACATAATTAATAACTAATAAATAAAATGCACACCGTTCCTCTCCTAAGAGCCAACTGTATAGTCTCCAAGTCCAACGCGGGCACCCAGCATTCAGCGATCAAACACTTCTGTGTGACATCCAAGTTGAATAAATTCAATGTATGATAGATCGCCTTTATCTTGCGAACTTTCACAAACCAGTTCTTAATGTTCTTTGCTGCTGCTACTAGGACACGGTGACGGTGGTCTTGGGTTTGTCCTAGGACCTGTGAAGAATATCATTTATCTATATGTAGTTTGTATGGTTATATCAATATAAAGTACTTTGTTCTTTTTTTTTTATGGAAAAGACAAGGCAAACGAGCGTTCGGGTCACCTGATGGTAAGTGATTACCGCCGCCCACGACGCCTTGCAACACCAGAGGAGCTGCAGGAGCGTTGCCTGCCTTTAAGGTGGGTTGGGCGCCGGAGCCCGGCATTACCTGATGCGAAACGCAGTGGCATAATGCCACTACTTAACGCCGGTTTTAAAAGCCGGGGGTGGTAATGATCCGGTCGAGTCTGCCCATCCGTGTTGCCATTGCTGGCGACGTGACTCTACCACACGTACTTTAGTCGCCTCTTACGACACCACCAGTACCGGGATGATCCTATTCTAGGCCGGGATCACACAGCAAAAAAATGTTTTATTAAATTGGCTGAAACTTTGGTTCATAATGTAGGATGCTGTATCGTACTGGAAGCTGATTATAATATAAATATAAGGATTACGTTACTTGTCAGCGTAATGTTGATTAATGAACAAATACTATAAAGTATAAACTTCGTGAGGCTACACACTGTGCTCTATTAGTTGAAGCACGTTCTGACAATTAAAGAAATGTTTACAAATAAATCTTTTTTATTGAGGCCAGTTGCAGGGCAGGGGCACAAAGTGTGACTGTAAAATCGACTGGTTGTAGGTTCCATCCCCACACGGGGAAATGAAATATTTAGTTACATTTACAGAGTGTCTTAACACTAGGTTCCCTCTGTCTACCCTGCTGTGTGCGGGATACAGCGTGAAGCTGATTTTATTTGCAAATATCTTCATTATAACCAACATTTATGTTGGTTATATTAATAATATTAAGAATCTATTGACTGATGCAATAAAAACCTTACACAAAACCCCTTTTTTAAAGTGGTTATTTTTAAAAATAAAATTTATATAAAAAAAGGCGAAAGGATTTGTCAAATTCACGTTATAATCAAAAGCCAGAAAATAGAAAATATTCTTCAATATAACATTCCCCCCAAGTGGGGAGCTGAACCCAGACCCATCATGTCTCAAAGGCATAATAGTGGCGTCAAATTATCATTTAACATCTAATTATATAACAATAGTCAATTTAATCTAATAAGGAGTGTTAAATACTTTACTGTAGTAGCTGGATATCATTTATAAATAATAACTACTTCTATTTGTCGAGTTTAATAAGTGCAGACGTATGTACCGAAGATGTTACATTTATTGTTATAAAAAAAATCAGCTTTACAAACGCTGTTTCCCACACTTAGCAGGATAGGCAGATGGAACCTAGTGTTAAGACACTCCGTTCCGCACTTTCTGCCGAATTCTGGAGGCACTGCGTGTTGAGTGGCAGAACTCAAGGCTGCCTTTAGCTTCGACACCAAAGCGAAGAAATGAAAATATAAATTTAAGTAAATATTTCATCTCCTCGAGTGGGGATCGAAACCACAACCAGTCACACTTCGTGCCACTGCGCCATGACTGACCTCGTTATGATTAATATTTTATTAATAATAATTTAATAAAACATCACTTAGTAAAGCCAACAAGCAAAACAAGGATGTTACATAAAATGAACACATCACCCACGCAACCGCAATGCGGCGCTCAGCACTAACCCAGTCGTAAAACTATAAACTCGAATACTTTAAGTCTAGATACAAACATAAACTTGTTTATCGCGTACAAATCTCTATATTCGTTGGTTCAGTGAGTCATTGCGGCGTATAATTACGTTTTAATCTCTTTTACCACTAAGACGGTTTAAAAATATCACAGTAGGTATGTGTATCTACGAAAGTGTTTGTGAAACTTATGAAACATGTAAAAAACAGAAATAGAATTAATTATGTTGTATATTAAAATAAGTATTAAAAGATTCAATTTAAGATGATTCAAAAAACCCGTCGTGGCGCAGTAGTGCAGTCTGAGTATAAGCGAAATAGTTGTTGTTCGATCCCCATTTGGGGTAAAGAATTATTTTAATTTCCTCCGCTTTAGTGCTGCACCTTGTTTTACTAATCCACTATATTTCTAAGGGAGGATTCACATTATAGTGCCAGTCACGGGGTTCGTTCTCGGTCCGATCTCATTCTTATATGAGAAACAATGAGAGCATTCATAATATTGTTCCGGTCAATTTACGGTCCAATTACGCATATATAAAAATATTACTTAAGCAAGAATATGAGATCGGACAGAAAGCGAACCGTTACCGGTAATATAGTGTGGATCTTCCCTAATTCAGGGGGAAAGGGGACAATCCGGAGAGTATTTACCCAAACTTGTTTCTACTTACCCTCGTAAAGCTAAAAAAAAACAATTTATTGTATACAATTATAAATAAACAGCATTAACATAAACATGTCTCATTTATGTTAAAGAGGTTAATGGGTAATAAAATACTAATACTGTATAAGTTTATTATTCTCTGCATATTATAATTGATGCGATCATGTTCTAGTGCACTTAAAACTGTAGGTGTTTTTTCTTTAACATTTTAGCTTAACAGTTTTAGTCATATTAAGCAACTAAGCAGGTATAACAACAATGTATAATGTATTATAAAAAAATATATATTATAAGAAGAAAATTTAAGTTCGAGTTTCCGAACGTTAATTGACGTTACAGATACAGACGATACAGAGATGAAAGATTTGCTTAGTAAAAAAAGGGACGCACTTTTGCTTCGGGGCAGCGTTAGAGCGGTCAGGCGCATCACATATTATAATTCGGTATCGTACCTACATTTTGAATTCAAATTTTTAAATCATGTTATAGTTATGAGGCGCCATTGAGAAAGACAGAGAAATAGTAAGTAACTAAATTAATATTTCACATTTGTCTCTCCCGTCTCCTTGTCCTAAAAAACCAACTCTGAATAATGTTTAATTTGAATATTCATTTAATAAACAAAGTGTCTTTTACTTATATATATATTTTTTTGCATCTCAAGTCCATACTTAAGGTTAAGAGTAAAGTAATAATGATTTATTTTAAAGTTTCCTATAACTACAGCACATTTAGCAAGTGGTGGCCGCCCTGAAAGTGCGTAGATTAAAAAAAAAATTAAATCAGCTTCACGCTGTATTCCGCACACAGCAGGGTAGGCAAAGGGAACCTAGTGTTAAGACACTCCGTTCCCCACTTTCTGCCGAATTCTGCAGGCATTGCGTGTTGAGGGGCAGAACTCAACGCCGCGCTTAGCCTCGACACCAGAGCGAAGAAATGGAAATATAAATTTAAGTAAATATTTCATCTCCTCGAGTGGGCATCGAACCCACAACCAGTCGGTTTTACAGTCACACCTCGTACCACTGTGCCGCGACTGGCCTCACACAGTGCGTAGATTTGATTTTAGAATTTCTCTTACTTTTAACGGCCACGACTTGTCGACCGTACTGTACAACGCATTAAATAAATGAACGTTGATTTAACAATATATATTAAACAACGTTAGCATTACATACATTTAAGATCCATAGGGGCGTCTGCCAGCAAACTGAAAAGCGTGTCACTAATACAGAGACAGACGAGAGCAGCGGGCGAATGCGACGCCGATAAATCACAATGTGATATTTAATAGTAGCACAATGTATAATTGTAGCAAATATTTTTATTTGAGGCCGGTCGTGGCGCAGCGGCACGAGGTGTGACTGCAAAACCGACTGGTTGTGGGTTCGATCCCCACTCGAGGAGATGAAATATTTACTTAAATTTATATTTCCATTTCTTCGCTC
>DWQW01008660.1:0-13707 GCA_018249695.1 Heliconius erato demophoon
TGTGGGTGATAGGAAATCAGTGTTGCCATTTAAAAATAAAATATTCTATCGAGTCCGTTCCTAAACTACTATAATATTTCAGGTGGCTCTTTCAAAACCTGGCTCTTTCATGCCACTTCTCCCATACAGAAGTAACTAAAAAGGTATTTTTATACACGTTACGAATAAATAACTTATATCTAATTACTAAAATGATTTGTAGAGAATGCATTTTTTTGAGGTCAACTTATACCTGAAAAAACTGTACTAATCTATAAAATATAATAATTAAAAGTGGGGAACGAAAATGTATTAATGAGAACGGAGTGTCTTAACACAAGGTTCGCAGTTCCCTCTGCCTCTACTGCACATTGCAGATTGCTTAGTGCTGGATACGGAGTAAAATTAGAGGAAAAAAATATATTTACCTAAAAATAAGCAAATAAATAACTAAATAAAGTTGCAGGGTCCAGCAATCCAAGTGTGGGCAAATACACCTTTAAAAATACGTATTAACGAACGGTCTCCACTGTTCAAGCACTTCTCTCTAGCTAATCAAAAAAAAATTACATATAATGATAGAAAAAATAATATTCTACGACTAAGACTAAATGTTTTAGAAAGACCGATATCTATTATGGTCATCAAATGTATTTCTACAAAAATGATTATAATGTTGCTAGGCTTTTGTACGTATCTCTGTATTCTTTTGTGTCTTCCTACATACTTTATAAGTAATAAGTTAGGGAAGGTTATTGCCGCACGTTGTACTAGAATAAAGTTTTATATAACGAGGTGGCTACGTTTCGAGATTAAGCTTCTTGAACATCTAACTTTTATATTTAACTGCGTAAAAGTATTATCATGAAAAACTAAAACTAAGGAAACGAGAACTTTGACGGTTTTATTCATAAGTGCAAGTCAGGATCTGTTCTATTGTTGCTTTGTAAGGCTGAATCAATAGTGTTCTAATTGCGATATTATCCTAATATATCCTTTTTGGATGAGGCTATTTTGGCGCCGTGGTATAGAGTGTAATGTAATCACGAAGTTCAGAGATGACGTCCGCCGCTCAACACGCGAGGTCTCGAATTCGGGTGTAGTGTGAAGGTGTGTCTTGACTTTAAAACCTAATGTGTCTTTTACCTATCTTCCACTGCGAAAAAAAGTATGATGCTTTTCTTTTTGAAAATGGAATTTTCTACTTTTTAAAATACAGTAATTATGAGTGTCTTTAACCTTTCGTTAATAAATTCAGCGTAATATAAAGCTATGGATATATAGTTGAAATTTTATATTTTACAAAAATTACAATGATGAATAGTTAAAAAGAATCAGATCATTTGGGATAAGCTTTTCGGTAAGTAATAAGATTTTTTTGTAAAATGCCACATTTTGGCAGACCAAAAAGCGCTTAGGCTTTTTATATATTATTCCTGAATTAATGGCTTACTTTCTGATTTGTGTATTTTTTTATATTATACTTTCACATAACGAACAGTAACCAAAATACTATGTTCAAGCCTAGGAATTCGTACCTACTCATAGCGTGGGAGACTTTCTATATTTCTTATACTAATAGAACAGGTCAAAAAGGTTGGTATACGTATCTTCTCTCGCTTTTATATCAAAGTCTTCTCTTCTTCGTCGCAATTTAGTACCCTCCGTTGTTAAAGAAAGCATTTTGCTCCAATTGAAACGGAGCCTCTTCACGGATAAATTGGGGTGCCGTTATTAAGTCGTTAATTGAGTGATCTTTAATCTTCTTTAATATATCAATAAATAAGATTTTTGTAGCGGAATAACCTCTCAGACCCAAATCGTTTCAGTTCCTTGATTAAAAGGATTTTCATATTGATTGGCATTGAAAAAGAAAGTACTAATTGAAGTTGTTCATTTACTGCGTATTTAGATTTGTTTGTTAGCTCCACGTTGTATTCCGCATTTAGCAGGATATGCAGAGGGAACCTAGTGTTAAGTAACTCCGTATCCCCATGCACCGCCTAATTTTGGAAACGTGGAGAAGCTCAATGAGCATGGAAATAAATAATTCATTCATAAGTGAAGTTCACTTTGAGTAGGAATCGAACTCACAATCTTAGCTTTGATAGACAGACGCTCTGACGCTGCTTACAGCGCGGTGGCCTTTAACACGATTGATTGACCGCATAATGCTTATAGAATATATATTTATTTGTTTGTATTTATTTGTATTTTTTTCCATTTCCAACTGTAACAACAATTTCCGTTGTTGTCACAGTTGTGGTTTGGATATTGATACAATAAACTAGTAGCGCTTCGTTACACCTGCGATATTATTGTTTCAACAGAACAGTTTATATATGTTATCATTAAAGTTTAAGTATATCTTTAATCGATTTATAACTAGCCTGAATATGATATATTTGTATAAGGTATGAAATATGTACTTTGAAAATAAATAAAAAATCTCCTTGGGATTTTTATACAAGTATCAAAAAGCAAATTATATTTTTTATTATTAATGTCTGCCTGCCTGTTGTTTGTTTTTCACACATAATCTACTGGAAAAAATTTCATAAAACTTTTTTTTATATAGCTATTAGTTTTGGGTAACATAATATAGCGGAGAGAGCAATTCAGAGTACTCCCATTCCCCGCAAGCGAGGGGTCGCGTGCAACCATCGTGGGATCCAGGATATCCCGTAGATCAAAAGGAGAGCAGAAGAAGCTCTGATTCGGCGAAGGACCGGCGGTCCCTGGCGGCAGGCCTAACAATGGCGGAGGCAGTCCGCCCCCACCTTGACCGCTGGGTTAGAGGATTCTTTGGGATCTTGACGTTCTGGCTGGTGCAAGTACTGACGGGGCAAGGTTGCCTTGGCAAATATCTGCATCAGATTGCACGTCGCGAGATGTCACCGGTGTGCCATGAGTATGATGCCTCCATCGATTCGGCACATCACACTCTAGCCCAATGCCTCGCTTGGTCCTCTCAACGCCACGCCTTGACGGCTGTAGTGAGTAGGGACCTATCACTGTCCAGTGTGGTGGGGGCTATGTTGGACTGTGGGAGGAACTGGTTTGCAATGGTCTCCTTCTGCGAATCAGTTATCACACTGAAGGAGACCGCGGAGCGGGTACGTGAGTCCAGCCTGGATGCAGACTCGCTCCGCCACCGTAGGCAAGGGGGTAGAAGAAGGCGGTATGCGCATCTTCAACTCCCCCTACCTTAGAGGAGCTACCGTGGGAGGGTCACAGTGATCCTTCTGCTAATACTTTTTTGAATGAACTCATTTTTTTATTTCAAACAAATTTGAAACTTATGATAAAATTAAATATTTTTTCAATTTAAATTCTTTCTTACTAAGACATAAATATATTTTAAACTAAACTGATTTACGCGTCGCTTTGTTCACGTTGATTCTACTCATATTGTGGGATAAAACTTTAGTTGAAACCCGCCATGATAGCGATAAGTGGACAGGGTGTTCATTTTTCATCGTATAAAATTTATGAACCGGCAGAACTGCTATCGGGATCATGAGCTAAATATGCTTACTCGACTAGACATGGTAGGCTTTTTGTTGGACTTATTATATTTTTAACCGACTTGTATGAGGAGGAGGTTATCAGTTCGACTGTTTTTTTTCTGTTTGTTACCTCAGAACTTTCGACTTGATGAACCAACTTTGATGTTTTTTTTTAATTGAAATGGTGCTTACCATGTAATTCCATTTTAATTTGATCCAGTTCTAACAATAATAGTTAAGTAAATGAGCGACAAATGGACATATAAAACAATATCACTCCAACCGATTTCGATGTTTTTTCTTTTATTGGAAAAGACGTACTTTAAGGATAGTTGATGCAAATTTGGTTAGGTACTGTTTATAGAATCCATACCAACTCAAAAAACTCTTCAGTTTTTAAGAGAAAATAATGGACGATATTCGGGCGAATCTCTTGTAGTGAATATTATCTTTTAATAAAATTAATTAATAATAATATATACAAATACTACACTATATTCTATTTGCAAATTTACATAAAACTAAACTGTTAATATTTATATTTATTAAAATCATCCACACGCAGCGCATTCGCATTACAAACTTGTTTCGAGTTTTTTTGCTGTGCGGGACGTAGCCTGCTTGCTAGTATGGCTACGGGCAAAGAGTCGGCTACTATCGCTTGCGACGTTCACTTGTTTAAATATTGTACTCATTGCTTGTATTCAATTTTAAGCCTTATCAAATACGTATCTGTTTCGCTTATCTATTTCTTTTAATATTTCTTTAAATTTCTTTCCTTCTGTGTGTAAAATTATTCTCTTTGTATCTTCTTAAGTGTTGAATAAATTTGGACAATTATTCCACAAAATTTTGGAAATTTCATTTCACTTCATAATTAAAAATATAAAATATTATAAAATAGCGTAAATCACAAAAACCGCTATACTCTTAAGCTACTCACTTTCTATAATAATAATAATACCTAAATAAGATTGAAGTTACATAATACAACCACTACCTACTCAATAGAGAAGCACCATTTTAAAATTTAAGGGCTGTCTACCCATCACTTAAAATCGTAAATTTTTTTTTTTATAAAAAACCGACTTCAAACAGTAAACTAAAAAATAAATTTACTTGACATAAAATAATACGTATTTTTATTTAGTTAAACAAAAATGATTGAATAAGTTTTGTATAATTTCGAAGGCTATTAGTTTTTTTTTTTCATATTTTAGAACATACAATTTTCCCAAACGTTGAGCGAGCCTAATATCACAGTAGGTAGTGAATTATTTTAATGAAATGCAAAATGTAATAAACGACTACCTTAATATTTTAGAAAGAGGATAAATGTGTCAACGTCCACTTAATACTAAAAAGTGTTTGGTAAATCCGCTCTAGCGATGCAATGATAAATATGATGATTTCTACGTCGTTTGATACAATGACGTTTAAAATGGGAGCATTGTAAGAGGCGCGTTTAGACCAAGGTTAGCCTTTCAATAGTCGAGATATAAGAAAAAAATTAAAGGGAGGGTGGGAGTTGTCTCTGCAGGCATTTACCCACGTAATAGAACCAAAAGCAATTCAAGCAAGCTTTTTAAATTTTTGTCTGTTTGTCTGTGCATTTGTACACGTTAATCTCAGAAATGGGTTAACGAATTTAATAATAGTTTTTACTATTACATTTTGGCAAACTTATCTTAACATTATTGTTTGTTTTATTTCGTCAATCGGTTAAAAATAAAAAAAAAGTTACATCATTTCATAAATATTGTTTGACAAAGTTGCTATAAATAATTGCTTTATTGAATTAACTGAAACTTTATTTTTCAATATAGATATTATTTAAAGATGATATTATTATAAAAAACGAAATCAATATAGATTACTAAATTAATCATTATATAGTTTAAGCGGGCGAAGCCGAAATGGGTCGCTAGAATATTAAAAAAAAATCATGAAATCCAATCGTGAGAAGCCGCGGGTCGGCCGCTAGTATATTACAATTACCGTGGATGCAGCATTACTACGCTCGTTCAGAATGCATCTCATTAGGAGCAGCTATTGTGAGCGTCGTTTAAACGCTTTGCACGAATTAGCAGTTCAAATAGACGGATTGTATGTGAAATGCATGTTATTCCAATGGGAATTATATATTAAGACTAGTGGCTGCCCGCAACTACGTTTGCATGAAATATAAGACGTAAAATTCCGTTGTTTCCTGTTCTCGCAAAAAATTCAAAAAATCCTCTTAATGCTCCTTTATACACCCTAAGAAACCTACATTTCAAATTTTGCGGTTTATGCTTTGTGTTTTTTGTCTATTCATTTTCAACTTTAGGATATTGTCCTATATATGTATTGAAAGATCTTACTACGTGCCAAATTTTATAACTGTAGGTTCACGAGAAGTAAGAATTTGAATACGCGGCGAAATTCATACAAATGTATCAAAAACGATGTATAAAATCTCGTATATTTTGATTGCGTTGATTTAGAAGCTTAATTTTTTCCATGCTACAAGGGAACGTAGATCTGATTTGATATCAATTACGCGATCTCGACATAAATGGTCTTGACAGACGGACAGACGCACCAGAGTGTGATCCTATAAGGATCCTTTTTGATTTGGATCCCGACCCGGTAAGACAAAGCGCGGTGTTGTATTTCGCATCTCAATGCTCAATTTCTCTAATTCGGGTGAAATATATTTTAATACAACTGAATGACTTGACGCTAAATTCTAAGATCTCTGTTGTAAGGGATTTCAAATAAGGCTTTACATGTTGAGTGGCGGAACTCAACGTCGCGGTTTTCCTCGACTCCAGAGCGAAGAAAATGGGAATATTAAATATTTCATTTTAAATTTAAACATTGATCATTTTTTGTTCATTACCTCGAGTGAACCCACAACCTGTCTCGTGCACAGTCACACTTTGTGCCCCTGCGCCACGACTGGCCTCTATTATTTTAGTATGCAATCATCACGTAACGTCACAATCGCTAAATGAATTGCCTGGTTATAATCTCATAATGTAACACATTTATATTATCTTTAATATTTATTTATGTTTAATTTTGTCTCTCTATATTAAAAATAATTTAAGGTTACGTCATAGAAGTGTTTAGTTATTCTTTCTCTATTAGCTGTAGTTAAATTATAATTGAAGGTCAGTCGTGACGCAGGGGCACAGAGTGTGACTGTAAAATCGACCGGTTATGGGTTCGATCCCCACTCGAGGGGATAAAATAGTTATTTATATTTTCATTTCTTCGCTCTGGTGCCGGGGCAAAGCGCGGCGTTGAGTTCCGCCATTCAACACGCAATGCACGCAACTCGGCGGAAAGTGGGGAACGGTGTGTCTTAACACTGGATTCCCTCTGCCTATCCTGCTGTGTGCGGGATACAGCGTGAAGCTAATATATATATATAAATTTGAATGTATTTTGCTGTTTTTATTTGAAACGGCCGAGATATTTTTAGGGGTATTCTAAAGCAAAGTATCTAGTAATTAAATAAAGCTATCATTAAGATGCTGTGTCATTATTGTAGGAACCCGAAGGGATGCAGCGTAATGAAGAGAATGCCAATTAATTTGTAATGATCAACTCTGCCTAAGAGCTTAACGGTTTTAATGTCAAAGGAAATACTTAGTTTACTCTGTGAAACTTAATAGGAGTTATGCTACAATTTCGTGTCATTTTCATCCCTTCAATTATGAAATAGTGATGGAAATCATAATTATTTTAAGTAACATGTATGTTTTAAATTTTGTGAAATTACATGATCCTTCTGAGAGTAAGCATGGTGGTAGTGGATTCGATTCCACTCGTGGGATTCATATATTCATTATACCGCTCTGGTAGACGTAAGTAGCGCAGCGCGGTGTGTCTAACAAAATCGTAAACCGTTTTAATTAGCAGAGCTATATAGCTGTAATAATTGTTTTATAAAAAAAAGCATACTTTTTGTTCTAACGCATTTTATAAAATTACTTCGACAAAAAAAAAAGAAAAAAAATACAAACGCAATAAAAGTCTGTCTACTTGTTTGCCTCTTTTTCGAGCGTTGGAAGCTGCGGTCAATAGAACGAAATGAAACTTCACTAGTTGACCCTACGTCGAATTTTTAAGCTTAGTTGGGTTTTTTATTTCTTTTTAGATTCACGCAGCTCCCGCTTTTAGCGGGATTGACAGAGAGAATCTAGTATTAGCACTTTATTTTTTATTATCCGATCAATTTCCTATATGCTGCTATATTTTAAGTTTACTTTAATCTACTAAAGCTAATTTATTATTATAATTATAATACTACTAAAAATAATATAAAAGAATGCATTCTCGTAATGTGATGTTAGAGTAATTACGAACGCCGAGTTACATTATGCATATTCAGTGTGTTTCATGCAAAAGTTTAATTTGTACGAGGATTTATATGAAATCTAAAAAGATTATATAGTATTTGTGAACATTGCAACCTTACTTTAACTATCAAAGAAAATTCAATTAAAATTCATATGAAAATAGTCAGATTTACATATGAAATTTTTAAGTAAAAGCATTTAAGAGTCACGTTTCTTTAAGTCTGTTTATACGTTGATCATTAGTTTTGTGAATAACTTATGTTTGTCGGCGTATGCACCCATTTTGTATGAAGTGCACTACAAAAATAAGTTTGTAATGATTTTTTCCTAAGAAATACCTATAAATTTTCTCTTTTCGGATTTTTCTTTCATTTTAACTGTAGGCCCTTTCCGTCCTTTCTTCATCTCTTTCGAGGACGGACTGCAAGATCAGTGTAAATGGTAATATATTAGAACAAATGAATGAAGTGGTATACTTGGGAAGTATGTTCAGTAGAGATTGAAGATACGAATTGGATGTGGAAAGGCGTATTGCTGCCGGTAACAGGGTTAACGGCGCCTTAGCTGCATTGATGAGACGGCGAAACGTCAGCACAGCTACGCGTTTGACCTTACACAGTAGTGTTGGTACCGACGTTGTTATACGGCAGGGAAACGTGAAGAAGAATGAAAGAAAAATGATTACCGTAGAGATGCGATCTCTTCGTAGGATATGCGGAGTCAGCTTAGCTGATCAAATCCGCAATGAAGAGTTACACAGAATGGCAGGTATATACTAGCGAGGATGTCACGGTGAGGATGAGAGAAGAAGAGAATGAGCGGTGAAAAAAAAGAACGTGCTCAGCTGGTTTGGGCACGTCGAACGAATGAGTGATGAAAGAATAGCAAAAAAGATTTATAATGGAAAAGTGAGTGGTAAGAGAGATAGGGGGAGACCTCGGTTGACCTTTGAAAACGCAGTATCAAAGATACTGGAGGAAGGTCACGTAAAAAGCATGAGGACTCAAAAAAACAACGCCCAAACATCGTTTTATCGTATGTATACCTTAGAGAAGTGTACCACGACGACGCAAGATATGTTTATATAATAAACAAATAAATAGAATATTTCTAAACAAAAACATGTCGTATTTTATATATTTAAAGATCAGATGTTATCTCAAAGCACTTTTCCAGTCTCTCGCACCCCTCAATGGAGCGTGTATCAAAATGGATCGGGTCGCGTTTGGATCATTTACTGTGAAAAATTATCTGTGGCATTATCAACTTTTCTTTGTTTCATTTGTATTAAATGTTATATTGTAATGTTACACACTTTGACATTTTTTTAGGAAACAGTCACTCGTTTTCGACGGTCTAATGGCTGCTAGTTACCATGAAAAGTTAAAGGCAACGATATTGTCGGTTGATGCCAACTAATGATAATGTTTATATTTATAATATTAGCATTTCCTTACTGCGATGTTAGGTTTCGCCATACAATACACACGAAATTGTTAAAAGATAGATTTTTACTTCTTTTAGCTTACAATTTATAAAGATTAAGTCGAAAAAAAAATATTAAAAGATTTTCTCATAATAAAATTAAATTTTCCACTTTGATTTCATCTTAAGCCTTTTCCCAGAACCTTGTCCATTAATTTTGTTAATACGTTACACACAAATTTTTTAACAAGATAGTCTTGTGTTTAGATATTCTCCAAGCTCGAGTAGTCGGGTACAGAATTCATTAACTAAAATTATTTTCTCTACACAATTTGGTCAACTATGGTAATTATTAAATACCTATAGGGTAAATATATTTTCATAGTTTATATAAGTAGCTTTGACAAGTACTTTAAATCGAATACAGCTTCACGCTGTATCCCGCACACAGCAGGCTAGGTAGAGGAAAAATTGTGTTAAGCAATTTCGTTCCCCATTTTCCGAATTGTTTGTCGAATTCTGGAGATTTACGTCACGGCGAAACTCAACGCCGTGCTTCGCCTTGACACCAGAGCGAAGAAATGAAAATATTAAATATTTTCCTCGAATAAGGATTACACACACTTGTATCTCTGCGCTAAGACTAGCCTCAAATAAATAATAAATAAGAAAAATAAATAAAAAAAAAATATAATAAAAAGAAAGATATATTATTTGAAACTATCGTGCCTTATTATTATATAGAGTCTGAGAAGACGCTATCATGGCGAGTTTAACTCCCATAACCTCATAAAAATATAAAAAATATGAAAGTAAAAATAAATATATAATTTAAATCGGTGTTGAAATATTGTTATAATTGGTGATTTCACATAATACACCAATTTATAAACAAATAAATAAAAACCAAATGTATAGATCCAACCAAGATTTAAACGGAAGAAATATTAAAGACATTTACTTATTTATGTACATTTACAAAGGAAATATCGTTTTGCTTCAAGGGTGATACTGAATGGACTTTCTTATATCAGATTGAGTTGCGATTTTATCATCATTTTGTTTATTTAGAAAACTGTTTTTTTAGTTATGCCGCTGTCTGAAAATATTAATTACAAAAAAAAATCTTTTGTATTAAGAATATTAACCCACTAGTGTCAATATTGAAAATGCGTGAAGGTAAAAACCAGGCTAGTCGTGGCGCAGTGGCACAGAGTGTGGCAGTAAAATCGACTGGTTGTGGGTTCGATCCCCACTCGAGGAAATTAAATATTTATTTACATTTATATTTCATTTCTTCGCTCTGGAGTCGAGGTAAAGCGCGGCGTTGAGTTCCGCCTCTCAACACGAGGAACGCAGTGTCTTAATACTAGGTCCTTCTGCCTGCCCTGCTGTGTGGGGGATACAGAATGAAACTGATTTAAAAAAAAAAAACGAAAATGTTACGATTTTGTGTGGTGTTGTGAGTACATATTAAATATACAAATATTTTTTTAAATATTTATTGTAGTTTTAAAAAGTCTGTATAATTTTCTTAAGCAATGGATATTACGAGTATGATAGGTTTATTAAAAAAATGCACTCAATTTTGAGCAGGCTTCCACTACCTATTACAGAAAGTGTTGATTTACCGAACGATACTTACTGATGTTTATGATGTACAACAAGCATACTTTAAAAATTTAGATTTTTTTGTGGATTTTCGATGAGTCTTCTTTCATAAACTGGATCGGTCGTTTGTTGGTTGTTATGTTTTCGTGCTCTTACTTGTGAAAGATTTATCGTTCCACGTATTATTTATTCTCATTTCCATATTCCGCGAAGACGAAGCGCTGATGTGAATTTCGTCACTAAATACTCCATGTTTCAACTTAAAATGAAAAGCAGAGAATGGAGTCTTTAGCAACAAAGTCTTCCTGAAATAAAATAAAATAAATAACAATATTTTATATTCTTTTTAGCCGTATGTCCGTCTGTTTGTCACTAGCCCGGTCAGGCAACGACACGAGCACTCTCCATCGCAAACAATGAGCCCCGCTTTGTATGGGTTTCCGTTTTAGGCGAACATTCTCCTTACACCTAGATGATGCTTGATAAAGAAACAAGTATTGGTATCGTTTGTATGTATTAAAAATCAGCTTCCCACAAGCCACAGGTTAGGCAAGGATACTTAGTGTTAAGACACTCCATTCTCCATTTTCCGCCGAGTTGTGGAGGCATTCTGTGTTAAGTGGCGGAACTTAACGCTGTATTCTCTTACATAAAGTCCTGCACTCTTAATAGTTGCCTGTAAGAGATCACTTGTAGCGATAAGGCCGCCATTGCACATGCTAATTTAAGTACCTACATATGTACCTACATGCCCCTTTCTTTTATGTAAATTGTGTATTTTTTCATGTGCAATAAAGTATTATTATTATAAAATGTAAATTTAAATAAATATTGCGTTTCTTTGATTCCGTTTTACAGTCACACTATGTGCCCCTGCGCCACGACTGACCTTATTATTTGTAAAAAAAACACATACAACGTAATATAATAGTATGTATTTATAATACTATTATATTATGTTCATTACAGTCACTTAACAGCTTTCGACGCCGATCTTGTCTCCTGTCATTTTAGAGTGAAGTAGAGTGGACGGGCCTTTTGTTCACGACGTTTTGTCCCGTCATATCTTCACTTGTCACGATGAGCTGTGTTCTCTTAGTTGGAAGAAGCTCTAATATCGCCGGCTCAAATAATTATATTAAAAACAAAGCTTTCTGTATTTTATATTTTCCAGGTAGTTTGATGAAAGTTTGGTAAGGTTCTAATTATGGGGTATGGTAGAAACTGAAAAAGTAGATTTTTTTTTTCAGTTTCACGTTGTATTCCGCACACAGGGTAGGTAGAGGGAACCTAGTGTTAAGACACTCCGTTCTCCACTATCTGCCGAATTTTGGAGGCATTGCGAGTTGAGTGGCAGAACTCAACGCCGCGCACCACCAGTCGCTTTTACAGTCACGCTTTGTGCCGCTGCGCCACGACTGGCCTCTAAGTCGAAATTCAGGTTTTTTTTGTACTCAAATGATTACATGGATGTATTTTACTTTTTTGTATGGCAATTGTACATATTGACAGTATGCGAAGTCCATTATGTGCGGAATGTATCACCATAAAAAATGCAGAAATTAATTACCGAAACAATTATATTTTTGTAAATAATTCTATAAATATACATATTTCAACATCTTCTTCTAATGTAATATGCAAAATAAAATTTATTCAAAATGTTAAATAGCAGAGGCAACTGTTGTTATGAAAGATACTTTTTTGACAATATTAACAGTTTAGTATAAACGTTTTACTACGTTACTACGTTATAAATGTTATTCATACTATCGTTTTCCTTGAGTTTTTACTCTTGTTTTTTTAAAGAACAACGTATTTATAAAAATATTTTTTAAATAAGTATTTTTCTTCCCTGAGTGTGGAATAACACTTTAAAAATATTTAATAAATAGCATGCTCTCTTGCCAGACGATAATTCTTAGTAATTATCTTAATAGGTAGCGGAAATTTGTAAAAATCTCCCTACAGAGACACTAACAACATAAATAAGTTGTAACAAGCGTATAAAAGTTTCGACGTAGCTTGATGAGAACGTATGGCAACGTATTT
The DNA here is from genome assembly GCA_018249695.1 of Heliconius erato demophoon. Classification (NCBI taxonomy): domain Eukaryota; kingdom Metazoa; phylum Arthropoda; class Insecta; order Lepidoptera; family Nymphalidae; genus Heliconius; species Heliconius erato. Next base: position 12,929 of record DWQW01008660.1, read on the forward strand.
ATAATTTTTTGTGTGATAATTTTCATAATATAATGAGTAGGTATTACGAGATAGCGAGATGTGAGATAGAATAAATTTAAAATCTAAATGCAAATGAATGCTGGAAGATAATTGAATTGCGCATGATATTTAAAGTAAAACGTGAAAACTTTTATATATTATGTATCATTATCCAGACATTTTTTCAAATATAATGTAATAATATGAGGTTGTAGCATTGTGCAAAGTATCGTGGCAAATATTTAATATTTTCCTCGCTCTGCTAACGAGTTAAAGCACGGCGTTGAGTTCCACCACTCAAAATGCAATGCCACAAGAGTTGGGTGAAGAGTGGGGTAACGTAAGCTAAAAAAATTTTTAACTACACTATAGTTGCATAAGCAAAGAAAATACAGAATACATAACATTACGTGCTAAGTGAACGGAACTCAACGCCGCGCCTCATCTTCTATAACAGGGATGTGAAAATAAATAATAAATAATTCCCGTGAATATAAGTCAAACGAAACCAGAGCTAAGAAATGAAAATATAAATGTAAATAAATATTTCACTTTCTCGAGTAGGGATCGAACCCACAACCAGTCGATTTAACAGTCACACTTTGTGCCTTTGCGCCACGACTGGACTCAAATAAAATTATTATTATGTATATTATTATTTGAGGCCGGTCGTGGCGCAGCGGCACGAGGTGTGACTGCAAAACCGACTGGTTGTGGGTTCGATCCCCACTCGAGGAGATGAAATATTTACTTAAATTTATATTTCCATTTCTTCGCTC
>DWQW01008661.1:0-13706 GCA_018249695.1 Heliconius erato demophoon
CCATTTCTTCGCTCTGGTGTCGAGGTTAAGCGCGGCGTTGAGTTCTGCCACTCAACACGCAATGCCTCCAGAATTCGGCAGAAAGTGGGGAACGGAGTGTCTTAACACTAGGTTCCCTCTGCCAACCTTGCTGTGTGCGGGATACAGCGTGAAGCTAATAAAAAGAAATAAAAATAATCCTTTTTTTGCTTCAGAATCTAGTGTTAAGACACTCCGTAACTCATTCAGACACTTCCGGTCGCCACTTTCCGCCGAATTCTTGAGGTATTGCGTGTTGGGTGGCAGGGCTCAACGCCTCGCTTAACCTCGACACCAGCGAACAAATGGAAATACAAATTTAAATTATAGATCTTTCTTATACAATATTTATTATTTATTTGAAAAATACTCAAATATTCTTATTTAAAATATACATATTATCCAATTCCATTAATACCACATATGTACATACACAAATTGATGACGTCCTTCAATTTCATTCGATTATAAATTGTACTAAAAAAAAATTACCAGTTAAATTGAGAACTTCCTCCTTTTCGAAGTCGGTTAAAAAAGCAAATGGTCCAAAAGTAAACAGGTTTAAGTTTCATTACAAGCCTAGTCTGTCTTCTCTTAAAATGCAACATGCATAAAGTGTTTTTTTGCCGACCGTACGTACTGTATACGGGAAATCGATTGAATAGCTATATCGATTGAAATATGCTTGGGCCAAGGTCGATGAGGGTAGCTATTCAGGTCGCCCGAGCTGACCTGCCGCTCTATTTATACGCAGGATGTGCCTGGATGCGTAAATATCAAGGCTTTAGATATATTAGCATAAAGACTTTTTTAAAAAGTAAAACATGATTAGAGATAAAAAGAGATAGTGATAAAAGCGGAAGGGAAAATCATCAGTTGGGAACATAAGTATTGGTAGTAAAGGAGGCCCAATTGGCCATAGTGCTGTGGAATAACGTCTACAACGGTTGTGGGTTCAATCACACCCATTTGAAAGAGCAATTTTCATTTCTTCCTGTAATAAGACAAACAGCAGCATTGAGATACGTCATTCTACACGCAATGTCTTGAAAATTGAGCGAAAAGTACTCTTAGCACAAATGAACCTCACTATTGAAAAAAATGTATTAAATCGATAAATGTATTTAACTGATTAATATATTTAATGTGAGAACATTACATAACAGGACATACATTTCAGAACTAAATTGATACAATTTTTTATATATTATACTTTCTAATTTCTATATACTTTATGTATATGAAATTGAGAACTCAAATTTATTAAAATAAAAAAAATCTGTTTACTTGTGCTCATTAACCGTTTTTCCTAACTCAAGTATGTAAGTAATTAAAAAAATTAGCCACAACTCTTGACACAAATGTCGATTCGATTGAAATCTTCCACTCCATTTGTCACGACTGACAACATAGTTTATTGGTATCGAGTGATTGGTTTTAGGTCGCCCGCAGACCACTGTTGATAGTTCTATTTAAATTTAAAATAAATCAAATAAATAAAGGCCAGTATTGGCGCAGAGGCACGAAGTGTGACTGTAAAAGCGACTGGTTGTGGGTTCGATCCCCACTATAAATATTTACTTAAATGTATATTTCCATTTCTTCGCTCTGGTGTCGAGGTTACGCGGCGTTGAGTTCTGCCACTCAACACGCAATGCCTCCAGAATTCCGCAGAAAGTGGGGAACAGAGTGTCTTAACACTAGGTTCCCTCTGCCTACCCCGCTGTGTGCGGGATACAGCGTGAAGCTGATTTATTTAAATTTGTTAATTAATTATTATTATTATTTTATAGCAAGATGATCATATTTTTATAAATGGGAATTGGAAATATCTGAAAAAAAAAAACAGATATTCTATCTGAATATAAATTATATTTAGTTGTCCATTCACTCTGTTTATCTTTAACATTAGCTAAACAACAGGTTTTATGTTATTTTGGGAAAAGAAAACATTTTTTTTATTTACACATGCTTTTTCCACTATACATAATACAAGCAAGTCAAATATTACTAATAATTAAAATGAGTCCCTTATGGTTGTTACATTGATTTTTTCTAAAATTTTCTTTATACATTTTTTTATTTACTATCTTTTCTATTTTTTTTTTTGGAAAAAAATTAATATTGCCATTAAACATACAGTTTTTATTTTTGTATAATTAAAATATTTACTGCGACTTGCCTTACATACGTATTTCTTTACACCTTTCTTGTATCGCCGCGGGGGATGAGCAGTCAATCGGATATCTTAATTTGAAATGTATTGATTTTTTATTGTAACAGATTTCAAATCACGTTACTTTATATTTACGGTAGTAGCTTTGCTAAGCTTCAAAAGGAGTAGTAGTTATTTTCTAATATAACAATTTTGAAGGAAAATATAGTACCTAAATTTTAAGTTTAAAGTTTATGTTACTTAACTATACGTGTCTGCTTGTGTGCTGTGAAGCTTAATTGAAGTAACATTTGTGTTTGAAATGTAATATTAATATATTTTATACACAACCTAAAAAAAAACACAAAAATAAAGGAAATTAGGAAGTAGATAGTATAATTAGGTAGTAGATAGGAAGTAGTATACGTCTCAAGCAAATTGGTTAATAGATAGATAAAATACAAAGTGCATAGTGAGTGCTAAAACACTCTATTCCCCACTTTCCACCACGCCGGGCTTTTTTTACCTGGGCACCAGAGTGAAGAAATGAAAATATTAACAAATAATAATCCATCCCCTCGAGTGGGGATCGAACCCACAACCATCACGTCACAGTCACACCCCATAACGGCCTCATTCATTAAATAGATGTCACAAATAAATGGATCTCATAAATAGAGATTAGTAGTGAAGTGCAGTTTTTGTTGATATCAATTTAGTAGTATTCTATTAACATATTCTATTAACACCAATACTATGAGTCGCGTCTGCCCATTCAACTTTCTCTACCGGCTTTTCTTCGAGTTATGATGGATTTTTTTTAGAGTTGACTTTGCTGTAACAACACTTTTTTTTTGTGATGTTCATTGATAAGATTGAGATAAGATGTATTGTTGATGTTCATTGATCGACGATCGCCAGTAGGTGTTTAGTATGAGGAAAATACAGTCAGATAATTCAGAACTGTGCTATAGAAATTATTTTTAACAGTGCTTATTGTGTATCAATCTTTTTTTTTAATTGATTAAAATTAGAATTTATTTTATTACAGCAAGTAAACCTTTAAATTTAAATAAGATTTCTCTCACATTCGTAGTTTATACCTAAAAAGAAACGATGCTTAATTGCTGTGTAGCGCCACAAGTAGTTAGTTCGATTCCTATTTGAGGAGCTGAAAATTAATTTTTTTCATATCCTCGCACTGGTAACAAGACAAAGAGCGACGTTTAGTTCCGTCACTCATCACGCAATATCTCCAAAATTTGGGAAATGGAAGTGTCTTAATTGGAACTGAGTGTTTTAACACTATACTCCTAGACTTCCTTATGAGTGTGAAGCTAAAAAAAAGTTAATTTTTTAACTTCAACATCGGAAAATACATCAAAAGAGATCCGGTGATCCATATAATTAGACATATAAATAACCTTAAACGTAGAAAGCCCTACAAAAACCCTGACATCGGCCGGAGGTGAGTTTCTCCTATTAACGTAACGATTAAACAGCTATTAGCCGAATGCCGACGCATGACGCACGCTTCCTGTTTACTTGACTGATAGTGTGCTTTAAGGAGAAATGCTTAGAGAACGGAGTGTTTTAGCACTGGATTAGATAGATCTAGCTTCGGTAGATTAGTAAAGAATTTTTAGGAATTGCATTTTATTTTTAATACATCTGATAAAATATTATATATAGAAAATTTTTCAAATATTGACAAATGTTAGTAACAATTTGTATATTGATGAAAATGAATGGTAGGTAAAATTATTTTGGTATTTTATTATTATTTTATTGACTACATTTTTTTTTATTATTGTAAATATTAGTTACGTTTCCATTAACTCAACAAATTTGCAAGGATGATTAAATTTCAGAATACAACTACGCAACAAACACGCCATATCTCGTACTGGAGAAGGCGGAGAAATTGAAGAAACGTATGAACTACTAGTGACCCAAATGCGGCTTCAGCCTTTTAAGCTTATATTATGAATGATACAAAATCTTTACATTAATTGTAGTCTATATATTATTCTGCTTCTCAAAGTTTCATCTTAAGCCGTTTAGTAGCTTTTGCATGAAAGTGAAACAAACATCCCCATAGACATTCACATTTATAATATTAGTAGTATTACTATTTTCTACTAAGGTACCCACAAAGTACTTACGCTAAATTCCTAAAGTTATAATAATCCCAACACTATAAAAAAAAATAGATGACGTTTCCGGAACAACAGGCCAAACGAATCGATAATTCAAACTTAATTGACCAATATTTATTCAATTCGAGTTTGATAAGCGAGAAATCGTAGCTTTGCTTTATAATCGATACAAACGAACCGACAAGGCAGTTAGGGTTGTATTGACGGAGCGAATCCAGTAATTTTTTTTTTTCAGCTGCTCGCTGAATCCCGCACACAGCAGGATAGGTAGAACAAACCTAATGTTAAGACACTCCGTTCCCCACTTTCCGCCAATTTCTGGAGGCATTGCGTGTTGAGTGGCGGAACTCAACGCCGCGCTTTCCCCTCGACACCAGAGCGAAGAAATGAAAATAAAAATTTCATCTCCTCGAGTGGGATCGAACCCACAACCAGTCGTTTTACAGGCACACTTTGTGTCCCTGCGCCACGACTGGCCTATTTTTAGAATAATTTGAATATTTTTATTAGATTTAACCTAATTTCGTAGGTTTTTAGTTTTTACTTATATTATGTTTTGTAGGAATGTTTATCATTTCTTATATTTAAAAAAAAAAGATTATTGAGGCCAGTCGTAGCGCAGAGGCTCAAACGGAAGGTGGTGAAAACGGTGGAAGGTTGTGAGTTTGACTCACACTCGAGGAAACGGAATATTTACTATTTTTTTCCCGCTCTGGTAACGAAACAGAGCGCAGCGTTGTGACTTGACTTAACAATTCGGCGGAAGGTGAGGAACGGAAGTGTCTTAATGGGAATAAAGTATTTTAACACTAGACTCCCAGGTTCCCTCAATGCTAATACAACGTGAACCGTGAAAAAAATATTTCATTAAGAGAAGAGATGGAAAAATTTTAAAAAATGATAACTAACTTCTGACCTAAATCTGAACTGTGTTGGCATTTGAACTTTAAATTAAAATATCAACCCCAACGGAAATAAAAAGCCTAAACTTAGTGATAACACACTTAACTAAAACATATATATGTGTAGATTCAAATTTTATTACAGGAATCATAGCATAACTTTGAAAAGGCAGATATATTTCTCTTTCTACAGCATAAAGTGCAGCGTTAAGTTCCATCACCCTACACCACTATATTCGATAACGCATGGATAATTTGGTACGGTTTACCATATTACTAGGTTAGGAGAACGTAAAGCTTGGACGATACCAAAAAGGCGCGGGTTCAAATCCAAGTTGGTACGTTCAAGTTTTTATATGAAAATGTAAAAATTTTTTACGTCTTTTAAAAATGTTTTTTTTCTCAAGTGTGAAATAACACTATTAAAATGTTACCATATAGGTTCTTACCATCCCACAAAATATGAGAGACGAGCTATGGGTAAAATGTCATTACCTAAAGCATTTACGTGCTTTTCAGCTTTTTATGTCCAGTTTAGTTTTGGAGACTTAACCATTTAGAAAAATCTAAAATAACAGTATTAATAAGTATATGTAACGTGTATTTATAATAATATTATGTTTTAACTTCGTCTACGTACTCGACACGCCATCGCCCCAAAATTTGGCGGAAAGTGAGTAGCGGAGTACTCTAACACTAGATTCCCTTTACCTAACCTGCTGTGTACAGGATACAGCGTGAAGCTAATTTATTTAACTCTTTCTACATGATTCATGATTGATACATATACGTGTGTCCTGATTATAAGGACTAGTTTCTGTGGACCAGTTCAAGTGGCGCTCTACACGCCATGCCTCCATCAAACACACATTGATCGAGAATGATCTAGCGAGCTTTCTACATCATAAAAAATAATATATTAAATTTTCCGTTTGAAACTGTCAGGAATTTAGTTCAAAAGTAAATATAGTATTATGTTTATTAATTAAAATTTTCTTAAGATTCACTCTTTCTCTCATTTAGTGGAAAACTTAGTGGTAAAATTCGCAACATTGCTTTGTTTACCCTATAAGATCAATAGAATGAAACACCGAAAGAATCGAACTCATAACTTAAACCCTGTCCCACTGCACCAGAATGACCTTTAATTTAAAACTTTATTTATTTATTTTAATGAACTATATACTCTTTTTTAAATATCTAAACAGTAGTGAGAACACACATCGAGTATTATTAAACATTTCAATTCAATTTCTTAATTGCCTCACGTTTCGAAACGTCGGGTTTCCAAAAATATATAATTTTAAATACACGCGATTAAATAGTTTCATTTAAGTAAATAAATCAGCTTCACGCTGTATCCCGCACATCGCAGGGTAGGCAGAGGGAACCTAGTGCTAAGACACTCCGTTCCATACTTTCTGCCGAATTGTGGAGGCATTGCGTGTTGAGTGCCAGAACTCAACGCCACGCTTGTCCTCGACACCAGAGCGAAGAAATGGAAATATAAATTTAAGTAAATGCTCCATCTCCTCGAGTGGGGATCGAACCCACAACCAGTCGGTTTTATAGTCACACTTTGTGCCCCTGCGCCACGACTAGCCTCAATCAAAAGTTCCATTTAAAATGTGTAATAATCGTGAAAATCAAAGAACTTCTTATATTAAAAATTGTATTCAGATCACGTTCACATTAAGTAAGTCGATAATGAAACTATAATAGTTATGAAAGTTATATAATAAAACAATGAATGGCTGTGCCATAATGAATGGAAACGTATTTGGTGGCTGGTCTTTTATGTTTCACTTTTGTTTTTTTTTTATTTATTAGTTTCACGCTGAATCCCGCATGTACCTAATAATGTAGGCAGAAAAAACTTAGAGGTTGGTCACCTCGGTCACTATTCATCCGAAATCTAGACATTGCATGGTGTAACGGAACTCAACGCCGCACTATGCCGCCTTTTCGTAGTGTATTAAGATATCTTTGTTTTTTTGTATCTTTACTTTGTATCCTGCACAAAGCAGTGTAAGCAGAGGGAACCTGGTGTTAAAATACTCCTAGTGAGAAATTAATATACTTTCATTACTGGCCTTCTGTAGAATTCTAGTCATTGCGTGTTTAGTGTTAGAACTCAACGTCGAATTTGCCTCGTTACCAGAGCGAGGAAATGATAATATTAAAAATTTAATTCCCCTGAGCTGGAATCGAACCCACAACCATCACCTTTACAGTAGGAATCTTGTGCTCCTTCGCTACAATGGACTCTTGTAAGAATTTCAAACTAAATAAAAATTAAGCTACAATTTTTTATATAATTTGTTATATTATAAGATGATAAGATCCTAAAAAATAGTTATAACTCTTTCAAGTTTTATATGAACTTAACATCCATGCAATAAATAATTTAAATTAAAGAGATTATAAATATATTAGTTTTTGTACGTAAAAAAGACGTTTTTCTTTATTTAGAACATTAAATTGTTTTAGCCATAGAGAAATCTAATTTGTAAGTAAAATCAACACGAGCTCGTCAAATTCGGGTTTATAGTGGGTTACATTAACAACTTTCACTCAAGTTCACCGTCTATAACTCAAACATAATATATGTGAAATGATTGTGAGTTCGACAAGATAAATAAAAAAAATGTGTGTTTATGGGTTCGATTCCTTCTTGGGGGAATAAAATATTTTATGTTCATTCTGGTATCGATTTAAAGCGCGGATAGGTCCGCGCAATGCCTCAAGAATTCGGCGGAAATTGGGGAATAGAAGTTTCTTAATAGGACCGAAATGTTTTCATTAGGTTCCCAGGTTCCCTGTGCCCACCCTGCTATGTGCGGGTTATATTGTGATGCCAATAATTTAAAATGAATTTGAATAACATAATTAGCTTAACTAGATTATAGTTCTTGTTTTCAATTTATTTTATTTCATCTGCTGACTGACTTAAAATAGGTTTTTGTGTTATGCTATCTACAGATATATTATTCCTAAGAGTAATTATTAGGTATTAGTGTTCTTTATCTCCTTTCTGTTTAATTTTTTCTGCTACTTATGCTATACAAATAAATAGTATATTATTTCTGAAAAAAAAACAACAAAAAAGATTTAGGTTGAGATCAGTCGTGGCGATGGGGCATAAAGTGTGTCTGTAAACGCGACTAGTTGTGGGTTCGATACCCACTCGAGGAAATGAAATATTTATTTATATTTTCATTTCTATGCTCTGACGTCGAAGCCGAAGAATTCGGCAGCAAGTAGGGAACGGAGTGTCCTAACACTATTTTCCCTTTGCCTACCCTGCTGTATACAGGATACAGCGTGAAGCTCATTTTCTAAAGATTCAGATTTCCGTTTAGCATTCAACTATATAATTGTAATTAATATAGACTTTTGGCCATTAGTCTACAAAAGTGATTATAACGTGAGAATATAGACAATAAAAGCGGTAACTTATCGAGTAAAATACCGTCGTAAAATCAAATAGCTACATACATACATCCATAATTGAACACACAGTCGTTTAACGGCAACTTTGAGATACATAAAAGAACGAGCGTTTGGCAAAAGTTACATCTAAATATTTTTGTTTAGAAATATATTTCTGGCAAATAAATACTCTGGAATACATATTTTTTGAATAATACAATCTCAAATTTTCTAATTCCTTTTTTATGTATCTTCTTAAAAACTTAGATAATTTGTGGGGGGAGGGGGTGTTAGACATACAAAATGAATATCTTCATCTCACTTTTTCCCTTTATTGATATATAGACATTAATATTATGTTTGTTGATTCCAGATATCATTCCTTTTAGTATCTATGTATATAACATACGTTCAAATTATCAGACAATACAGCCATTTTTTTTGTTAAAAACGTACTGACCTTACAAAAATGTATTCACACGTCAATTTTTCTACAATTTAATAAAATTTATCGCAGCCAAGCGAAACAAAACGAACCTAATGTCAAGGCTGAGTGCGCTCGAGTCAGTGTCAATGTCATTTCTCGGTTTGTTTACTATAGCGCGTGCGGCGACCGTCGCGTCGCGTGCTACGATCTAAACTACTTAGTGTTAGATATATCTAATACTATAGTATTATATATATTTTTTCTGTATCCTACACACAACAGGATATGAAGAGGGATCCTAGTGTTCAGACACTCCGTTCCTCAAGCACAATATATTAAAAACAATATAATTGTTAATAGTTGGTATATGTTTTAGTGTTGATGAATTTTGAATTAACATTTATCTTACTTATGTAATTTTAAAAAATATTCCAAAAAGAAAATATATACATTGAAAACATATCTCGCCTTCAATACATATATTTAAAACAAAATACTTATACGAGAAAGTTAAAATTATACGAAAAAATTGGCAGAAAAAAAAGTTTTCCTTGTTTACATAAACATATTCAAAAGGAACTCTAGTATAATTCACTCTCGACTTACAAATCTGACCATCTCTACTGAATGTTAAAATAATACTCCCTCAGACTGCAATTTGTCTGTGAAACAATTTATCTTATGTCTCGTTGATGGATTGATTGATTGAAACGAGAGGTTCAAATTTACTTACTCTCCACTCAAAACACTATTAAAAATGAAGAAAAAACAACAAAAAGTGACATACCGTAGCGTCTTCCAAATTCAAATGAACACACACAAGGTCACAGTTCTCACAGAAAATAATGTTCCCGAAACCGTAAAAATTTCGTAAATTAAAAGCACGTGCTATCACGCCAGTTATATAAATATATATTAAAAAGGAGGCGGCGGTGCGCGCGCGCCGGCCAGAGAGTGACAAGTGGTTCTTGCGCAGGTGTCAACCTCCCTCTAACAAGGTCGGGCCCCCTCTCTACACCCATTTCACCCGGAGAAAGTCTACCTACATACATACCAAATTTTCGAACTGATTGAGTCGAAATTAAAGGCCGTGTGATGAATGAAGCGAGGGTCAACGTTGAAGGTTACGCAAGTTCAGCTTTATCTGATATCTGGCGAAAACATTTCGTATTTACTTCTCGACCTGATCGGCTGTAAAGCAATAATTTAATTTGTATCTTTATATGTTACTTGGAAGTTGATGTTAAATCATTTAAGATCAGCTTCACGCTGTTTCCCGCACAAAACAGGGTAGGCAGAGGGAACCTAGTGGTAACCTAACTCCGTTCCCCACTTTCCGCCGAATTCTGGAGGCATTCTGTGCTCAGTGGCGGGACTCAATGATGCCTTGACACCTGAGCAAAGAAATGGAAACATAAATAAATATTCCATCTTCTCGAGTGGGGATCGAACCCACAACCAGTTGCGTTTACAGTCACACTTTGGGCCTCTGCGCCACGACTGACCTCAAGACAACAACAACAACAATTAATCAACAAAAATCCTTATGCCTTGCGATACGACGATATCATAAAATAATAAAAAATATTCTAACTCTTTGATTTTGTTAGGTCACCATACCTATTATTAAATCTAAACAAAACCTATACTTGAACTATAAGTAATTAAATGTTCCAGGAATTCAAAAAGCATGACAAAGTAAACTTGTAGTGCAATGCACAGTTACCCATTAGCATCGGAACAATACCTAGTTCATGATGTACCCAACACTGAGAACACACCCACAAAAGGCAAGAACTCAATGAAATGAGACCCAACTGTTACTGAGGCTTTGTAAGTAAAAATATGTCTTACAATAAAATATATGCGGCCAGTCGTGGCGCAGCGGCACGAAGTGTGACTGTAAAACCGACTGGTTGTGGGTTCGATCCCCACTCGAGGTTCTGCCACTCAACACGCAATGCCTCTAGAATTCGGCAGAAAGTGGGAAACGGAGTGTCTTAACACTAGATTCCCTCTGTCTACCCTGCTGTGTGCGGGATACAGCGTGAAGCTGATAATAAAATATATTGTAAGCTGACAATACTTACTATGTTATCCTTTCTGTATTGTTCACGTGAATTATAATATGGTGTGTTTGGATTGGCTTTCTGTTAGTGTATTAAAAAATAATTTACTTACTATCAATAATTTGACAATCAGGCTAAGGATATGATGTTTTCATAGACAAATAATATATAGTGCGTGAAGAACTGATTCGAGATCTACTACATATTGACGCTTATTACTAACACTAAGCCAACAAGACAAATGAGCTATCAGCTTTTTTTCAAGCGTCACGCTGTATCCCGCTTGGGTAAGCAGGGGAAGCTTAGAGTTAAAAGACTCCGCTTCACATTTTCCGCCGAATTCTCGATACCAAAGGGAAGAATTGAAAATATTAAATATTTCATTTCCTAGAGTGGAAATTACAGTAAACGAGGCGAAAAGGGTATGCAGAGACCATAGCGTTTAGCTCTCCATTCTTTCTGGCTACCCCACTAGGGATACAGCGTGGACCTAGATAAATAAGTGAATGGATATCGAACCACAACCTGTCGCGTTTACTATCACACGCTTGTGCCCCTGCGCCACGACTAGTCTCTAAGCTATATATCTAATAGAACAAAATATGTGATCACGTCTACGTACCAAAAATTATTAAGAGGAATCAAAATATTAAGAACTCATTTAATTACAGTTTTATTGTTTATTATTTTAAATTAAATTTATATTTAAAATTTACAGTCGCACAACTTCTAGCCTGAGGGCAAAGTCATATTTCAGGTCAACCTTTTCATTGAAACTGTAATAAAACAGCAACATTGGACAGACATTGACTTATATTCATAAAAAGTGTGATAAAGGTTAATAGCTTTATTTAAATTAAAATAAATCAGCTTTACGCTGTAAATATTATATTTCTTTATCTATTATATGAATTACAGAAGAAATAAAAAAAAGCATGGACCACTCTGTTTTAAATTTTATGCCAATCAAGAATCATTGTTTAACTCAAGTCACTTTTAGGACGTCTGACGTAGCAATTTTTTTTCCTTAACTGCAGTGTAAACCATCTACTACATTATACTTTATCAACATACAATTTTTTCTATATTACAACCATAAATATGGCCTAGTAGTCACCTATTATGATTACCTGATAATATCAAAAAGAAAAGTAATTTCAATTGACCCGAATTACGTTATATTGTCAAAGCAGGTGCAGCACACGTGGTTTAAAAGTAAAGGAAAATGTTGCCCTAAATTACAGAGTTTGATATTGTACATTTAGACACAAAAAGTTTTTTTTATTTGAATATTTGAAAAAAATAATTTCCTTATAGGCCATGCTTAATACTTAAAAACATAAATCATCTTATACCGTTTAAAAAATTTTACTGTTTACTTAGCTATTACTCATAAACGTTATCTAAATTTATACGACCTGAGTTTATTAAATTATTTAAATGTTCTTAATAGAACAGTTTGTCAATCTATTTCTATACTTACTGAAAATTTTGATGAATCTTCTGTATTTTTTTACAGGACTTGGACCAAGAGAGAGTGAGAAAGAGAGATTCATCGTGCATGCATCAAGATGATTAATTTCGCGCACTTGCAAATTATAAATGTTAATTAATGTTCCTCCTAACCTATGTTATCTTAAGTGGACTTCCTAAGTGGACTGGAAAAGATCTGTGTACAAGCACCTTCACCTACAAGGCCACCAATGTATCCGCGATCCTCTGAAGTTGTAAAATTCCATTAGCTGATTTTTTGACTCTTTTACCAAAAAAAAACCGACAATCTCAAGGCCTAACATACCAAGCACGTTCTCTATTGAACAACACAACTAATATACGTTTTTAGAAATCGTATTAAATACTTTTTTTAGACCGTAGCAGGATTTCAACCAACTTTTTGAATAATTTTAATGTGGAAAAACAGCTTACAAAATGTTAAAACATAGCTACTCTATATATTTATATATAGCTTTAATATTTGCTACTTTCATAATGCCAACAACAAACAAACTTAGTCACGGATAGACTACGATAAGTATTCATAAACATCTAATACAAATATTAGACACATGCAAGGTGATCTCGAGGAAAGTTGCAAGTAACCTGGATGTGGAATCTTTACTAAATAATATATAATTATATTATATATAATTTAGTAGTTTTACCCCTTATTTTATCTGTATATATTTATATATTGGCTTAAACTATTTTTGATACGTTGTCTCGTATCTCGATTATGAAGTTATTCTTTGTTAAGAACAGAAAAAAATGTTAAGGTGAAATTTCATCGTTTTATACTTTTAATGCGCTGTATGTAAGTTTATAGTAATTTTATTACAGATTAAATTTTTGCTTTTTTTTGCTCCACGTTGTATACCTCATATAGCAGGGAATAGGCAGAGGCAACCTGGTAACTTTATGGTTTAGATTTTTATTTCTCATAAGAATACAAAATTCACTTACATGAGACAATAACATATTACACTACAATAATAATTCGTTGGGTACATTACACTAAGTTAGTATATGCTTTATTGACAAATGAAA